>UFQX01000291.1:0-26919 GCA_900497675.1 Arapaima gigas | reverse complement strand
GGGGGTAGGGGGGGGGGGGGGGGGGGGGGGGGGGGGGGGGGTCCGGTGAAGCTCTGTTTCTTGCGTTTGCCCTGAAGAAGGCTGAAGAAATCCAGTTGCCCTGCTGCTAAGCTATCGAGAAATGTCCTAAGATTTTTGGCCCTAGAATAAGAAGCTGTAACTGACTAGGGTCAGTCGCTCCAGCAAGAGGTTCTCCATATGTGAACTCTGAATTCACACCTGTATCTTCAAACGTAGCCAGAAGCAAACATGATAGAAATGTCCATCTGAACAAATACAGTCCACACTGACTAATGAGGTACTTTAAATCAACACTGGAATAGGTGTTGGTAGCAACGTCTCTCAAGGTAGAAGGTCCCACTGTAGCAACTCATTTTCAAATTACAAAATCTCTCCCCCAGGAACCACCTGAACTTCTGTTGGGACGTCTTTGGTGATGTACTGATAAGGATCTGAGTACCTTGGCTTCCTCCAGCCTGCTCCACCCATCACCTGCTTTCAAATTCTCACGTAGCAAAGGCAAAGGCGGAAGGGGGCCCATCTCTTATAGTAGGAACCAGAGCAGATAAACAGGTTGTCTGGTCTAGCCTATGAAAAGACAAGTAACAAATAGAGACTCTTCCGCCAGTCAAATTCAAAAGAGGCTCCAGATCCAATAACTTGTTGACTTTTCCAAACTGAATCTTTTATGGATGACTGGGGAGATGTTTGCACTTCCTATTGGCTAGCAAACCTGTCCTGTTGTCGCCCGTGTGAACCACTGTGTATTTATGAGCAGCTCCTGAGATGCTCGGTGAAGGTGTGTCACGTGGTGCTGTATGTGACACCAAGCTGGATCCAAACACCCTGTGTACGTTACTGGCCGCATACCTGAGGACAGTTCCGGAGGCAGGGGGTTCATCTCCTTGTCCACCATCTTCTGGTGCAGAGCGCGAAGGTTGAAGGGCTCCACCGTGAAGGGGAGCGTACCAGTGAGCATGGCGTACATGTTCACCCCTCTGAAGCAGAACAGGAGTGTGTTTAAGCTTTCAAATCCACACCTAAGGGTGAATTTCATCTGCACCCCGATTGCTCAACACTAAGAGACTAAAACCACTCCCAGAACACTCACATGGACCAGACGTCCACTTTGGGGCCGTACTTCTTCCTGGACAGGAGCTCCGGGGCCGCGTAGGCCGGGCTACCGCACTGTGTGCTGAATGGGTCCGAGTAGCCCAAGATCCCAGCACAGTTGCTCAGGCCAAAATCTGAGGGGGTTCGGGAGAAACAGGGAGGCAGGCATCAACAAGTTGGCAGAGTAGAAGTGCTAACATCAGCTGCAGCACCTCCCTGCCCTCAGACATTTACGGTCATGGTGTTTAATGATGAACCTATTTGCTACAGTTAACACCTACTGCGCAGTAGACTGCTATCTGCTGTGAGCGTCTCACACAATGGCGAGAAGGTCTCAGCTTCTCTTGGGGCACTTATTAGCTGTTTGCTGTGACTAAACTGGCTTTCTGTTTAACACTGTCATTTTTAGTCACTGTCATGGGGTTTTATTTTTGTGAAGGTCTCTCGTTTACGTTCCTCCACACATCAGGAGTGATTTGAAAAAACAAAAGAAACGGCAAACAAATTACAAATCAAGCTATTAGGTTACCTATGAGTTTGATGTTGTTGTTCTCATCCAGGAGAAGGTTCTCTATTTTCAGGTCTCTGTAAAGAAAACATCGAGGGATGTTAGATGGAACCATATGCCTCAAAAAAAACAACCAAACTTCTTATTGAGTGCAGATAGTCCTATTTTCAGAAACACGGCGGATGGCAAGAAGAACGCAGCAGTGTACTTTTTATTTATGTTTCCAAAAGCCCAAAACATGTTCTTTGCACACTGGCTAGACTTTGTATCATCTTTGCCTTCCCATTTTAAACGCTCACTTCCCAGCACGAGAGGAAGAGCCTGGGAAGACCCCACGAAAAACACTGGCAAGAAGACCATTCAGGGTAATCGACAGTATCTTCACTGAGGACAGTGACTTGAGAGGCCCAGTTGACGCTGTGGCTGCATTAAGCACACTTTCCAAATTTAGGTTGTGTGGAAAGCACAAACTGTCTCTGTGCAACAATGGAGACATTGTCCCCTGTCACATGGACTCACAAGGGCCAGACTGTTGCAGAGTTGTGCACAGAAATGCTGTCCAGATCTCACCGGGTTTAGTGATTCATCCTTTACTGGAAAATGCCCCTCTCTGTTACTGGTTAGTTGCTACAGAAGATTTTGGGGGCCAAGCCTCCTTCCCAGTGGAAGCAAGCAATCTGAGACTAGCTTGCGGTTGACCAGGCTCTTGCGCGGTACAGCGCAAATTTTGCACGCGTGGTTGTGTGACATGTTGACATTCGAGATGTTTGTGAGTGTACAGTTCGCGTGCGGTGAGCGGTGGACATAAATGCGCCGCTGCTGGTTAAAAAGTGTCGGTGCGCGCGTGGGGGGGGGGGGCGTGGCCCTCACCTGTGCACCACGCCTGCCCTGTGCAGGTGCTCCACGGCCATAACAAGCTGCCGTACATATTTCTGGGCCTCCTTCTCCTCCAGACGCTTCTTCTCGTAGATGCGATTCATGAGGTTCCCCCCAGGGCACAGCTCCATCACCAGGTAGTAGCTGTTCTCTGTCTCCAGGATGTCCAGCAGCTGGGTGATGTTTGGGTGGCGGATCATCTGCTGAATCTGGCCCTCCCTTCGCAGGTTCTTTGTCACATATGAGTCCTTCTTTGCCTTACGCTTGTCGATTACCTTGACAGCCACCTGAAAGAACGTTTGGGGGATAGGGGGGAAGCAGGTGAGACTACGCTCATCTAATACAGCCCCCTGCAACCAGAGAGGTCTAAGGAACGATCAATCGATGAGCTGCTTAAAGATGCGAGAGGAAGGTGGCCTGGTCTGTGGAAGAGAAGCAGCACATGGCAACAGGCTGGGCACGCCTCACGCATCAATAGTGGAAGCGTGGCCACCATATAAATATCCTGTGATTGGCCACCAGAGCAACCAATGAGCAGCGGGGAAGCCGCCACTTTGCCCAGAGTCACGCACATCAAGCCACGGAGTCTCTTTTCACGGTCTCTATTAGACACACCAACGGGTAGCAGGGGTGCGTAGCCTACAGCGGGGCCCCTCGGGGTTAATGTCACTGGGTGCGCACACACATGATGGGGGGGGGGGCAGGGTTTGGAAAAGCAAACTGACCTGAGTGACAGATTCACACTGCGGGAGCAAACCCCCAAATGGCTTGTTTGTTCAGTCCATTTGCCTGGGTAACCCTTCCAAGAGCCCCACAAAAACACAGTGAGACACAAAAAAAAAAAATACTCGGGACATGAGGACCACTAGGAAGACGTCCATTTACCGCTGCCACGTGAGCATTCCTTGGTGAACCACCCCTTTGTTCACCTTCAGTGACATTTCACGGCAAGTAGGACCCGACTGTTCTTTAAAATTAAGCAAGGTTTCCACTACATGACTTTTTCTGTCTGTATTTTCCTCATAATATTTAAAAGAGGCCCAGACATAGACGATTTGTCGACGATCCGATCCAAAGCACACTGCAGAGCCCTCCGTTTTGGCTGTGTGGAGTTCAGCGGAGGAAATTCCGAGGAAATAACTGACAGTTGGAAAAATAGAGGAAGAGGGGCACATAGCATGAGGGGTAACCCCACACCCCACCCACCCTAAATATCAATGTGACACTCTGGTACCCTGGGCGACGGCCAGCAGGGGGGGGGGGGGGGGGGGGGGGGGGGGGGGGGGGGGCTTCAGTCCACCGAGCGACGCCTTGTTTATCCCTCTCCTCAGACAAAGGGGCTGCGAGAAACTGGGTTAGATGTGTTCACATACCTCCAGCGGCATGTGCTACCCTCCCACCACACCCCACACATACTCCCCTCCCTTCACCTCATTTGCTGTTCCTGGTGATGTCAGCTAGGAGGAGGAGAAGCAGAGACAGAAAGGAGGGTGGGGTCTTAAGCAAAAGAAACGGTCCGCGATTTCGGAGGTTTGCATCACCGGGTAGGAGCTCCTTCCCACAGTTACACTAAGCGCCGGTACGAGAGGAAGTGAGAGGTCGGAGGGGGGCGAGGGGCTAATCCTTTATATGCTAAACAGAAATTCCAGGTCACACAGAGACACACTGTCCCTTGTTTTCCAATATGCAAATGAGATAATGAATGGAAAGGGGGAAAAACCAAACAAAGGCGGGGACACAGTAACGGTACTGACCCTTAGGTGTGTGCAGAGAAGATCTGGGCTCCCAGCCTCATGGTTCTCTGCACCCCTCATTTGCAAGGGGGGCCTGTTCTGTGCCTCAACTTTCTCCACTGTACACAGCATGGCAGCGTGTTTCATAAAATATTATCTTCTAATTTCTCTATGACTGTTTTTAACCTTTACTGAGCTGAAGTTTTTATCCACTGCGACCAAGAGTCTAAGATAATCACCTTTACTATCATTTATCACTTATAGAGTATGAATACTACTCAAGGTGTGGACCTCAGTCAAGCCAGGCTACCACCGAGGAAGTAAGATTCAAACCAAGAACCCTGAAACTGTAAGAGAAGCTCCCTAATCACTACGCCCCCTGCGGGATGTTTGTGACACACTCGGATTACGCGGGTTCGGAAATCCGGCCTCTCGGTCCGCGGAGCTTTACTTTCTCTGGGCTTATCGGCGATTAGTTCGCAGCCCACAGGACGGCGTGATCGGGGCAGCAGAACTGCCAGCCGCCACACTGGTAGCAGCACCGTCTGGCTCCGACCACCAGTTCCCCGCCAGCGACAGCGACACATCGCTGGGGTGCAAAATGAGACAGGAATCATAATCACAGTCCGTCCCATAAAGTGCACAGAGCTTTTATGATGGGAGAATAAATCCGCAGTTGGGACCAACAAAACAAGTCTTATCCAAACAGCAGAAGCAAAACAAAGATAATGAGTTAAATAAAATCTCAATACTGTGATTCAGACCTCAAGTTCGCTCTGTAAAGACAGATCTGTCTATGGATGATTTATTTTCTGCTAGAAGGAATTAACCTTTGCGGTAACATCCTCAGTGTGGACACCTAGGTGGACAGTGGACGTCTCGCACAGTGGGACTTGATCCCACGTCCAGCACGTCGCAATTATTTGTCCTCGTTATAGATCTGGATTTATTCATACTATGTTGTTTATGTTTTTATGTTGCTGCGTGGATACAGCGTTCCTAAAAACATCACCACCACCAGCAACCTCAGCAGCAGTTGTAATGTTTTCTCACAGCCGCCTGAAGGCTGTGAAGGACGAGTGTTTGCACACCTGTGAGCGCTACTCCAGCAGGTGCGAGTGTGTGACGCGCTGGACGGAGTGTCGCCGTGTTCCTCCGATCGCGTGTGTCCCCCCTGTGCCCACCGCCACTTGTTGATGTTCGGAGACGCACCTTCTCTCCGGTCGTGGCGTGGAGACCCTCGCGCACCTTGGCGAAGGAGCCCTCTCCCAGCTTCCTCCCGATCAGGTAGTTGCCCACTCGCTTGGTGTGGTAGAAGCTGCGGAGGATGTCCCCGGCCGGAGCTCCGCCGAGAGCCGCGGGCAGCGGTACGTCCGTGCCCACGCACGCCGTAGCCTTCTGCCCCACGTGGCGGTGGCCGTCCACCGCCGCGTCCCTGTCAGCTGCGGGCATCCCGGTGTGTGGTGGGCGCGCGCGGTCCCGGCGATCTGCAGGCGCGTGGCTCTCCTCTCGCTCGCTCACAGCCAAGGATCAGAGCCGTCAGCGCGGGACATCCGCACCGCAAAGCCCTCCGTTCGCACCCTGTCCCCCGGAGACCGTACCTGGCGCACGCACGCGCGACACGCACCACCTGCTCGGGCAACACCGCACACTGAACTGCACGCGCTGCTGAGTCTCGCTCCCGGGGCCACCTGTCAGCGGGGTGGCGTGAGGAGCGCATCCGTGGGTGACCGCGAGCGCACACGCACACACACGCACAAACTTCCAGCACCCAGTGTCACTGTCGCTGTTACTATCGGCAGCGGCGGCGACAGGAGTTGCGGAAGATTGTAGCGACTGGAAGCAACTGCGCCGCAATGTGATCGGAGCGCTTGCGAACTGACCCTGTCTGTCTGTCTGTCTGTCTGTCTGTGTCTGTCTGTCACTCTGAGTGTCGCGGTCCGCGCTGCTCGAGCTGCTCCCGCTGAGTGCTTCCCGCACAGGAGAGCCGCCGTGTCTTATTTGGAGGGAAAAGGAGGCGTGCAGATGTGATCTCACTCCAGACTCGTAAATCACGCAGCCCTGCCAGCCCAGACCCCCCACCCCACCAGCCAGAAGACAACAAAGAGAAAGGAGCGCGCGAGAGAAACTCAGCTTCACTCTTCATTTTGCGGTCACGCGCCACTTGTCACTCTACAGTATACCGCATATTATCGATGCATATGATACAGAGCAAAATACAGATTAAAAGGTGAATGAGCCGCGACAACTTAAACTGAGCGCACATCTTCGATATGTGTATTTCCTTAGAATTAAACTTTAAATGTACACAGCAGAACCTCGCAGGGGGTTAAGAATATCGGAGAAATTCATATCGGAACGACTATGCAGCCTACAAGTACATCAATAGGCATCATCGTTTTATTGTTCCTCTGCAAAAATGTGGCTTCACTCCACGCTCGTAAAAGATTCGTTAAGATTACGTTGAGAATAAAAGGTTATAATATTGACATAGGAATCCTAGACATTTGCACTATATAGAACACGAAGTTTATTGTATGTATATAGTTCAATTTGAAAGCGGCGGCGCTTATTGTTAAAAAATAAATCTGCAACGTGAACATTGCGCTCATGCGAAGCAAAAATAAGTCCAAAACTAAATACTGAGATAACATCACGAACTACTATGAAAAGGCTGTGTGACTGATGAAGATCTGAGTGTCAAAACACATTCAGTTTGACTCCAAACGTTTTTTTTTTCCCGAAGAACCGGCCAATTTGACAACAGTTGACCTACAGATATGAATTGCTGACTGGCGCCACAATTCAGGGGTTATTTATAACAGTGAACGTGAAGTTGCACATAATCCAAAACGCCGATTTTAACACTGTGAAAGACCGCACGAAATACCAGTTGAAACCCATGAAAGCACATGTATTTTTGACGCAAGCTTTGTTTACAAATTCCGAAACTGCTTAACGCAGAAGCGCGGCGCCACCTAGCGACGGCGTTTCGTGTTACAAGCGCACAGTGGCAACACGTTTCATTGTTCTTCGGTTTCCATTGTTTGTCAATAATTCACCCAACTCTCCACAAGCCCAACAAGTCGTTCATCTAAAACAAATACGTTGTTGTACTATACATTTTAACAGCGTCTAATTCTTCAAATTCAAGTCTCAAACAATTTGTATTAAAGTTGCTGTATTTGTGGCCAAGCAAAGAGTAGCCACCTCAATAATACCTGGCTAGATAAAGACAGTCATTCTGTTAAAAATAGCAAAACAAAAAGGTAAGCTGGCTATTTGCTTCGTTGTCCTTATCATATATATTGTTTGTCCCTGGCTGCCCCCATTCCCTCCGTGTACTGTACCGTATTCACTGTACATTTTCTGGGAGACGGAGTTACAACAAAGGGTGACAACAGCGTCACACGGCGGTCGCCCGTCACACTGCAGCAATCCCATGGTGCACCGCGCCATTCTCCATACCCGCCGACCGTCTGCTGCTGAGGGCTGCTGGAAGCGGACATGTTAGACCGGCCTGTCCGGAGATAAACACCGCTCGTAAGCTCGTGTCGGACGGTAAAGGGAGAAGTCGCCGAGGCGGGAGACCATGGATGCCGTCAACGCGTTCAACCAGGAGGTAAGTCGCTGTGTTTTATGTGGCCAAGAGGCGGCCGATTGACCGTGTAAGTCGCCTCAGCTGAGTCCTCTGCGTCTGTGCGCGCGCAGGCCGCGGAGGGGAGCCCGCTTCCAGGCCGCGCAGTGGAAACGCGCCGCGCTGCCGTGTTTTTTACTTGGCGGGACCCGCATAAACCGCCGTAAACAAACGGGGAGCCGGCTTGTGCTGCCAGTGAGCGATCGCGGCCCGCGAAAAGCGCCGTCCCGCAGCGCCGACCAAGGGAGCGCCCTCCCGCAGGGCGGCTGGCCGCTCTCGCTGAGGGTAGACTCGGCCACCGGCTCCTCCTTTCAGCGGGAACGCAGCGGCTCGTCGCCGTGTGGACTGGGGGCTGAGATGTGGGGCAGGGCGCAAAGCCCGGGCCGAACGGCGTGCTCTGCTATCTGGCGGTTCGACTTTGCGCCGTTTCCAAGGCAACTACTAAACTAGTTAGTCAACCAGTTTAGTCAACTCGTTAGCCAACCAGCGTTAGAGAGAGTTCCACGTTCACACCCCCCGCTTCTCCGTGTACACGCACACTATTGACATGTTTATGTGGGGAATTGCGTGTCGCTTCCCCGCGTTGTGGCGCCCGCCGCCCCCATGTGGACCTGCGTGCGCCTCCACACGAGCAGTCAGTTCAACAGAGGCAAATCCACGGCAAGCAGCACTGCACCCTTGTTACTCTTCAGCTCAGAAAGCTTGTAAAATATTGTCCGAGCAAAAGTAACGGCTGCTCTTAAACATCTTCCCAGCTTATGTTCATTTTCCCTCAGTTGCAGGACTTTGGCCCACCGGTGTATGAAGGCGCGATAACGTACTTGATCTGTCCCCTTAATGTTAGTGTCCAACTCCACCGAGCATTATGGAAGATTTGAGATGTATGACTCCTTAACTGCCTGGAAAGCCTTCATCAGATCTTTTGTAGAGTTATAGAATTAGTTTTTAAAGGGAAATTTGATGTCTTGATTCCAGTCTGAAGTACCTCAAACTGTGAAGTTCTTAAAACGTTTGAGTATTGAGGGAGGGAACTTTGAGTGAACGCACGTGGATGGAGATGTGATGTGGAGGGCTTGTGAGGTTTTGCTTTGCACTTTCGGCCGCTTCTCTTCACCGCTGTTGTACCCGTACATCGTAAGCCTCAGATACATGTGTATTTCGAGCTGGACGAGGATTGGTTGTGGTTGACAGTGTCTCTCAGCAGGCCAAGATACGTGCTGCGTATGGTTTAGTCGATCATTCCTTTACCACTTTTATTTGATTCTTATTTGCATTCACCTGACAGCTGAGTTTACAATGATCAGTTTGTTTCTCTTAACAATATCCACCTTCATTTAGTGGACACCAGAGCCGACGTCCAACGTTAAGTAATCGGCATTACAACGTTTTACCCGTTCCGCAGCAGGGTATTGTCGCATCTGGATGGAAACCTCGATTTATGGAAGCACAGCAGGAGGGGCTTGACGCTACCAAACTACAACCTGTTGATCTTATCAGTCTGTGGTTTACATTAGACAACTTGTCTGCAAAGTAAGTTGGAAAATTAGTTGAAACATTTTGGGTCTATTTGCCCAGTTGAAATGGAGAAGTGCGTTTAAATGAGCGAGTAGTTGACTGTCTAAAATGTCATATATTTACTTTGCAGACTGAGGGTGAATAGGTATAATACATGACATTAGCTACTCACTGTAGTATTCATATGAGTGAAATGGGTCAATAGTAACGTATAACCTGTGGTAACGTGTAAGAAAGAACGGCTGGCTGATTCTGAGCTGGACCGGCCGCTCGACAAGCTCTAAGCTGCACGACGATACAGGTGGAACCACAGTAATTGCCACTGTATTGAGAGCGAGTGTTTTTTTTGTTTTGTTTTTTTTTTTAAGTGTCAACTGTCTGCCGCAACTGCGGTGCCGCTGTGTTGTACCATGAGAATATTTTCCAAATGAACTAAAGGTTTTCACCACCAGGATGTATGGTTTGCACAGAGGAAGTCTGCATCGAGAGTTATTTAAGAAGTTCCTACTCTGAAGTACTTTGTCTGTTTCACAAATTTCAGTATTGGCCGCTTGCATGAGCTTAGTTTGCATGATCTTAGTTCGGCCGTGATGTCTTCACGAAGTTGCGTACAATTTTGGAGTCAAACAGTTCAAGTAACATACATTGGTCAAGGGTGCAGAAATGTTGTTGTAAAGATTCCTTACCTGAGATTTTAACGTGAAACATTTATATTATAAGTGTTTTCATTTGCTAAAGCGCTGAAGCTTTAGGTAGTGTGTTCTGGAATTTTGAACGAACATGCTTGATTCAAGTAGAGCAGCCCTAAGACGTACTATGTGTACTGTATGTATAAAGAGTAGCAGATGAAATCCTTCAGTTCTCTGCTGACATGCTGCTCATTTGATTGAGGCGATGGCCTTTGGGAGTTAGTTTGTGGCTCATCTCAACCTATTTGCTTAGACTCTATGTTTTCTGTAGCTTGGCCATTCTGCTTTTATTGCTAACATAAATGGAACATGCCTGTTGCCTGGTTTTGCTTTGAGAGGAAGTCTGACGCACACTTTAGCCATATGTCCTTGCTTACTCTCAATGAAAGGGACCAGGGATTGTACGCCGGGAGGGTCGTGCTCGAGGGACCTCCCTCTTAATATCATGTCTGCAGGATCACACTGAGTCTCAAGTCACCATAGACTCACTGATGGTCAGTTTTTATTGGACCCGCTGTCCAATATTCTTTAGAAGAATTTACTTCTAAAACCTTGTTAAATCACACTATTGGCTGATAACCTTCTTTAGAGCCTTATAGTTGATCATTGTCTTCATTGATGAGATTCACATTGATGGCCACTTTGTGGTGCCCAGTGTAAAGAACCTGCCGCTGGAGCAGGACCAGGCCACCAAAGACTCTGGAGCCCAGACATATTTTAAAGCTCTTGTGCGGTTGAGCCCATTGGTACTCCTGACTCTGTAGGAAGTGGCTCCAGATGTTCTCAACCAATCCCTAGAGGACCCAATTTGCAGTTACAGCATTTCAGTGTATCTGTTTCCATGACTGAACCACCAGACTGCAGACTGTTTAGAATGTACATAATGGCAAAAAACAAATGGTAATACGAAATACTACTGATTTCCTCATCTGTTATTTGTGTTTCCATTTCTCCATTTTTGTATGAACTGAATGGTAGCACCCAGGCTGACAACCAGAATGTACATATTGCCAGACTGTACCAGAAGTACAAATGATTCTGTCGATAAAAGCTTGTAGAAGTATGTGTACATATAACTGTATAAGAGGGTTTAACTTGAAATAGGTACTTTGGTAAAAATGCTGTTTAAGGGGCAATGATATCAGTTTGGCTACTGCTGGCCATGTAGTATTGGGCTATGCTCATCTGGTCAGTCTGATACGTATTTGGTTGCTGTCTGGAAGCCCGGGTCGATGCTCAGACTGACAGCTGAGCTCCCTCTCAACATGGCAATGACAGGAGGAAAGGATGAAGCATGTATGACCTGACTTGGTAACTCACACACAGTTAAGAGCACTGGTGTGTAAACCAGGAAGTGGACTGGCCCTTCAGACCTCGGATCACTTAACAATAAATAAATAAACAAACGGAAAACCAGATCAAATTAGGGAACTAAAGACTTAATTTCTTTCTGTCCCTCACAGTTGTTCTCCTTAATGGACATGAAGCCTCCAATTTCTCGAGCAAAGATGATATCTATAACAAAATCGGCCATAAAAGCTATCAAGGTAAGCATGTCATACAAAAGCAAAAGTAAACAATGAAGCATAAGCAGAGTAAGTGCATATTGTAACTGTTATCCTCTTCTCTGGAGCGGGAGCAGGCTGTGTGTGTGTCTGTCTACCTTGGGTGCTGTTGCAAGTGTTGATCTATGCTGAGAAATTCACAAGTGTGACAAATTTGTTTTTCAGCTGTACAAGCATGTCGTCCAGATTGTTGAAAAGTTCATCAAAAAGGTAAGTGAAGGCTGTAGTTTCTTTGGCAGGTTCTGGGGTGATTAAGAACCAGGATGGATTGTTCCTACAGGCTCAGCAAATTAACTGAAAATTCGCTCAAGTTTGGTGTACCCAGTTTTTCTTTTTATTGCCGGCAGTTTTACGTATTACTTCTGACCTTTCCCTCACTCCCTTCATCTTCTAGTGCAAACCAGAATACAAGGTCCCTGGGCTCTATGTGGTGGACTCCATAGTTCGACAGTCGCGTCATCAATTTGGAGCCGATAAGGATGTATTTGGGCCCAGGTTCACGAAAAACATCACAGGGACGTTTGAGAACCTCTGCCTGTGTCCCACTGAAGACAGGGTAGGCTCCTGAAACAGAAATGCCCAGAATGTAACACTGCTTTTTGTTTTAGTGATGTTATTGAGGGTCCAGTGCACTGGAACATTTTATTCAATTAGTTAAACTTGTGCATTTTTGAGGAAAATGTTTTCCCGTTTTGGTGGTGTTTGTTGGTGAATGGTACGGTACTCCCCCTCATACCTTCTGCTTTTTGTATGCATTAATTCAGCGCTATTTTGAACAGGATGTGTTTTTGGAAGTCAGCCATCTAGAATAGATGTGAAAAGTGGCTCTGACTTGGATGTATTAAGTGGGGTTTGCCTTTGACAAATAGATATGAAGTGATAGGTATTCTGATTTTCAGAGTAAGATTGTTCGAGTGCTAAACCTTTGGCAAAAGAATGGAGTATTCAAGATCGATGTCATCCAGCCGTTGCTGGACATGGCAGCTGGTACGAGTAGCAATGCACCGGTGCCTGATGCGGACCAGGAAGGCCCAGACACAGGTAAGCCCTGCCAGGTGCTCGGGTTAGCCTGTGGTCTTGGAGACGGGCAGTGTAGGTTTCTTGTGTATGACACTTTTTCTACCAGCTGTCTTTATCATTTTCAGTTTGTCACTGATTGACACAAAACAATTATGCAGGAGCAAGTCTTGAAGGAGTTACAGAGAATAAGCGTGGACTAACCTGCTTGGTTCAACATCAGACATTAAAACTAATCATGTTTGCATTGAAGCAATTAAGAGCAAGCAGTTGATAGCCTCACTGTGGCTCATTTGCTTTTCTCCTGCTGTGTTACTGCAGCATCCCCCTCCACTCCAGTTAAGGCACCTGCAGATTCCCTTCCCTCAGTCACCACCAATTCCATAGTGGCAGCTGTACCGCAGCTGCAGAACTCGGACGCCTTCGCCGCCGTGGCACAGCTTTTCCAGTCCTCTCAAGGGCAACAGGTGAGTTCTGGCTCAATGATATGACGACGAATGAAAACTTTAAAAAAAAAAAAAAAAGCATATTATCAAATCAAACTTAGTTGTTCACTTAATCTGATATCACTCTAGCCTCCATGACCCCTGAATGTGTTTTGCAACTGAAATCTGAAGGTTTTGTCCCTTTTGTTGTTTCATGTTTAGCGAACAAACCCTAGGTACTTTAGACAGAATTTACGTTAGCGTGCCTGTGTGCTATTGTAATACTGCTCCCATTGTTCCTAACCCCCTTTGCCCTCCAGCTTCAGCAGATGCTACAGACGTTCCAGCAGCCAGGGAAACCTCAGTCCCCAGCGCTGGAGAACAACATGATGATCCAGCTGCAGGCAACCAGTGCTGCTCTTCCCCAAATCGCTCAGCATATGTCAATCACCCAGCATGCCCCACTCACCCCACAACCTGCGGTGCAGAAGGCTGCCTTTGACAAGGTAAGTATCTCTGGGTTGATTTGAATTGGTAGGACTGGCATTTTATAGTGAGTTTGACAACTTTGACAACAATTTCTTTCTAATGCTGAGGTTGGGTACTATGTTTTCAGAAGCTTCTGGATCGCTTTGATTACGACGATGAGCCTGAAGGTATCGAGGACACCAAGAAGGAAGAATTAACAGCTGTGACTTCTGTGACCACGGCCGCAACTACAACTGCCTCTGCTGTGCCTCCAGTGTGAGTCCATTTATTTATTGCAGTTTCATGGTGTCATGTACAGAGTGCACTCAGACATTCTTTGGGATCTTAGAAGTGTATATAAACCCATTGAAACTCCTATCTTGTTAGATTTTTTTTTTGGAGCTTATCTTTTGATATTCTCTTGACTTTGATTCCTCCACCTACAGGTTTCCTGGGGCCTTGCAGCAGCCCATGTACCAACAGCTAGCTGTACAGCACCCTCACACAGAGCACTTTCAGGGACCAGTGCTGGGGATGCCACAGGACCCCACCCTTCAGGTACGGCCCGCAGCCTTGTTTTACTGCGCAGCAATTTTAGAGAACAAAAAAAATTCAGTTACTTGTTGCTTTGAAATGATCCAGTAGCCAGTGTCACAGTTTCACACAAGGTTCTTCTCCTTAAAATTGTGGCAAAAAATAGCATTCGCATCAATAATGTTATTGTTTCATTGGGTGTAACAGGGTTTGCCTCCTATCAGACTGCTTGTATTTTTGTCCAGATTCAACCTAATTTTCTCTTCCTGTCCAGGTCACCCTACCCCCCAATGGGCAGCTCCAGGGCTACAGCCTCATACACCCACAGTCATACCCAGGGATGATACCGCAGATGGGTCAGCCTCTCATACCCCAGCAGGCAGCTGGCCTGCCACCAGGTTTCCCAACAGGGTACCCTCTGCAGAACGAGGCCTATGCCCAACACATGGCCCAGCAGCCCCAGGTGAGGGCTCCCTTTGAACCACAAATCAACTACAGGCCTGTGTTTTTCCCTCTTGCCATGCACAGCTCAGAGTAGCTGCTCATTTAGGGGTAGAGCTGACAGATGCCCCATGTGCTCCTTTTCCGATGGACTGGTAACTTGGTGTTTTGGTGTTGGTCACACAGGGTCAGGCAAACCTGTCATGTTTCCAGTTTTTTAAAAAATGGAGTCAGTTACTACAGCAATTAATAAGGCTATTATTGACTCTCAATACAGTGATTATATTTAGCTAAACAGATTCCTGAAACCCAGTCTTCTTGCTGACTGTGTTGATATGGAGGGACTTCAGTGGTATTTACTCTTCATTGTCTTGTTTATAACTCTCAAGTACACATTTTCACCGGCTGGAAGCTAAGATGGATTGTGCGTTCCATTCTGGGAAACTCATTAAACACAAGAAACTTCTTGTGTAGCATAAAAATTGAACCAAATGCAATTTCCTTCCCTTTTCATTTTCACTCTTCGATGTATAGCTGCGATGAATTGGCATTGACTAAACAGAATGCATCTTGTTTTGCACTTCTTTACTTTTCAGGAGGTGTCAATGGATATAGACCCCCCACAGATGGAAGGAAAGCACCGACCTGATGGCAGGAGGTCCCGATCCCGTTCAGGTTCCAGGTAGGATGAGGGTTCTCAGTGGATAAAAGTGATACTGTACACAAAAGCTTTGATCAAATAATGTCATGGTTTCAAGAGCAATTTGGTTACACTTTTTCTTTGTTCCTAGATCCCCAAAGAGAAGGCGGTCCCGGTCCAACTCACGCAGTCGCAGGTCTCGGCATAGGCGATCTCGTTCTCGGTCCAGAGACCGCCGGCGCCACTCGCCCCGCTCGCGGTCTCAGGAGCGGAGGGATAGGGAGCGTGAAAGAGAACGACGGCAGAAGGGGCTGCCCCATATCAAGAGCGAAACCCTTAGTGGTATATTAGCCATTCTTGTTTGATCTGTGTTGTCTTTGACCCTGATGAAATTGTGAAGAACGTTAGTCGGGAGCTGATGGCTGTTGTTCAGTATGTTTGATCAGTTAATCAAATGGAATGTGACATCTGACTTTGAGATGTTAAAAGATCTACTTCTAGCAGTCCAAAATAACACCACCTTTTTGTGAAACAGAAGGAGTCTTTTGGCCAAAAACAGCCAAGTAACAACAACACCCCTCCCCTTTTGTTTCCCAGTGTGCAGCACGACTCTGTGGGTGGGCCAGCTGGACAAGCGCACACAGCAGCAGGATGTAGCTTGCCTACTGGAGGAGTTTGGCCAGATTGAATCTATCAATGTGAGTCTCAGGCTCAGGAACGTGGGGATGTAGTGCTCTTTGTCATGGTTTGCAGGTGTAAAACAAATTGGTATTCTTGTTATTGTTTTAACAGTTATATTTTATAATTTTGTTTTTGTTTTTACTTCTTGAAGCACAAACCTTTTAGTACAGGAGTCTTCGGTAGTATGAATAAGAACTGCCAGTGATGTCAGCCAACTGACTGGCGGAAATGAGCAAAATGACACTGAGCACTGGATATTGTCATGAAAATTGCGTTTTTCCTCCTGTCTCCTGCAGATGATTCCCCCACGGGGGTGCGCATACATAGTCATGGTCCACAGACAGGATGCTTTCCGTGCCCTGCAGAAACTTAGTCGGGGATCCTTCAAAGTAAACCAGAAAGCCATTAAGGTACACAAAAAAGGTTGCCTACAAACACGGATACGTTCAGTGTAGCAATGGCTTGGTATTAAATGTGGTTAAAATAGTATTCTATACTTTGATACAGTTAACTGTAGTGTGGTATAAATAGTGTTATGTAGCCCCTGAAGTTTCTCACCTCGTGTATCCTGGCCAGATTGCATGGGCCTTGAACAAAGGGATCAAGCCAGAGTACAAGCAGTACTGGGATATTGATCTGGGTGTCACCTACATCCCGTGGAGCAAGGTGAAGGTTGAGGACCTAGACAGCTTTTGTCAGGGGGGCATGCTGGACCCTGAAACACTCTGTCCAGGTAACTGCCCACCTGGGCACACGCTGACTTTCTCCTTTTGACTTGTCTAACAAGACAACGGTGGCATTTATGATGCATAAATGAGATCATGGTTATCATCCTTGTCATATCTTAAGGTTTGACCAAGCAAGTAATGTGTGATCCTCCTCCTGTCATGTTTGCATTGCTGGTACACTATGGCTTTTGCGTGATGGCATCTCTGCGCTTTTTTGTGACAGTGTGGTTTACTCTCTGTGCAGAATGGAAGCCCAGTCAGAATGATTTGGAGAAGTCAGAGGAGGTGGCGCAGAATGGGCGCTCAGACTCTGCGCAGGCTGAGGAAAACCCGACTTCTGGCGCAGTTCAGGTAAAGTTCAGACATCTGGGGAAACGCATGAAACATGACCTACCTCTGGTGGCTGTGTATTGTTTGTCCTTTGAACTTGTTAATATTTCTTTCATAGGAGAAGTTAACACTGCACACATTCTGTGTGCATGCAGATTAGTCCATGTTGCTGAGCATTCATCAACAGTTGTATGGTTTTTTTATTTTGCAAGTAGAGGTGGTTTATTGTCAAGTTCTGTGTTCTCCTTGTCTTTGTTTATTTGAAGCAGTCACCACATAAGTGACTTTTTTTTTAAGGAATAGTTTATTTCAATTTTCTCAAATTACTTGCCAAAGAATAACAACAGAACAGGGTTCCTACAGGAAAGACAACATTTAGTCATCTTTTTGAACAAACACAAACATTGTGAACAGAAAAAGAAAATTTATGTGAAACGTGAAAGAAAAATAAGTGAGTAAAGAGATGCAGATCAATACACAACACCGAGGCAAAAGGTTAAAATATTTTGAAGAAGTGGTCATATATCTGTCGTAGATGCACTAGGTGATCAAATCTTCCAAAAATGATTACAGTTATAATTTGGTCAAATGATTTGTGGGGTATGTAAGATGGATTGTTGAGCTTGCGACATGTTTATAGAGGGAAGTTCCGATGTAGACCACAGCAGTAAAATACTTAACGATTTTATATACTTAGCTAATATATATAGAAATTAAAATAGCACAGCACTCTCAGTTATTACTATGTACATCTTCTACACTAAAATAAAACACAGGCGTATACAGGCATTTGTTGATCGTGTAATTACATAACAAACACCTTGGGTCATGTGACATGATTATTTGTAACAGCTGTACAAAAACTTACTCTTTAAATTGACCGATTGGACAGAGTGCATATAACTCAATGGCAAACAGCTGTTCATGTCATTGCTGAATATGTAAGAATCAAGATGCATTCCACATATTCATAAACAAATTTTGGGGTATGATTTAAGTTATATAGCAGAGCTTTTGTTTATGATCTTTTGAATAGTCCTACGGACCCCATTTCAGTAATCGTGTTCCCACAGTAGATGTCGAAGGCTTCAGATTGGTCTTACGTTGGAAGCACGGCTGAGATAAATCTGGAAATCCTATAAAGGCATGGTGGATAAGCCATAGTTGGATAATTTTGAATCCCCTTAATTTTGTTATGGAATACTTAAATGTGATCCAGAGAGGGGGAAAACAACATATGCATAAAGCCAGTCATTGCAACTGAAATGCAAGATCTTGCTCACTTGTTTGCCTCAGTGCATCATAAGAAAATAAGTACCAGTGCTTGCCAATGTTGTACAGTACTGTGCAAAAGTGTTAGACATGCAACTTGAATGAAGTACAGGTAGATTCTTATGTACCATCAGGGAGGTTTCTGATTGGTCCCAAATTCATTGTGCAGCCTGAGAATGACTTCAAACACCCAATCTCAGTCATACACAACTATCTTCAGCAAAAAGAAGGAATCCTGCAACAGATGGTATGGTCCCCACAGAGCCCTGATCTCAACATGATCAAGTCAGTCTGGGAGGACATGCAGAGACAGTCAAAGTGTGCAGAAGAACTGTGGCCAGTTCCTCAAAATGTTTGGAAGAACCTCCCAACCTCTACCTTAAACTGCATGCAAGTTTGCATAAGAGAATTGATGGTGTTTTAAAGGCAAAGGGTGGTCCCACCAAATATTGATCTGATGGAGGTTTTTTTTGTCTACTGCACTTTCTAGAAGGTTTATTGATTAATAAGTATTCGTGGCGTTATTTTTGAAACCATCCTCGCTTTATAGCATTTTTCCCCACAGGTGCCTAAGACTTTTGTACAGTACTGTATATAATGTAGCATTTCTCCTTAATGTCTGGAAGAGATAAGCTGTTTTTCCACTTTGATCAACATCTAAATAAGATGTATCCACCACCCATTTTCACATGTAATCCTTTGAGTTCAATGTGTCTAAGTGTCAAGGGGAGATTTGGATGAAGAAGAATAATAGGAGACCATGACGATAATGTGATTGCGATAACCAGATACCTCAGTTCTGATGTCACACCAAGGTAGGAGCATGATGAATAAAAGAAAATTTTGCTGGGAAAGACTGAATCCTGTGGAATTTCTGAATAAAACTGAAAGATCTTGAGTCATTGGGTAGCAGGAAAATGACTTCATGCCAACTTCCCATGAGTCTTATTTAACCGGAACCTAATTAATGGTGGCTTAATTAGTGCAACTGAACAATAAATTCTCACATTTGGTAAAAAAAAAAAAGCCATGCTCGTCTCTAATTTGGGAAAGCATGGGTCCTTTTTCGTGCCAGACAAGGCTGGATATCAAAAATATCAAATGTTTTATGAAAGTCGATGGACAAATGACAAGGAAAAATTCATAACGATACAACAAACAAGGTGATACATTCATCTTAACATTATTTCTTCCAAATAGTGAAATGACTAAGCAAGCCCTTACAGCTTGATCCTATTTATCCTTCTTACTTGGTGTTGAGTAGTTGAGTGGGTGTTGTAAATTACCCAAGGCCTGAGTTTGCTAGGTGAAAGGTATAGCCCTATTTAAAGTTATAACTGACATTCAGTTGCACTGCCAAAGACTTGAGTAGATTTTTTTTTTTTATAACCTGAAAGTTTAAAATGGGATATTTGTTTCAAGACTGTTGTAACTTATGTTCTGAGGTTTTTTAGGTGGAGGAACACATTGCTGGAGTTGAGGGATATGTGATGATTCACTTCTTCCCTTATAGCCAATATGACTCTTCTTGCTATCGGCTTTAGCTAACGTTTATCGGAGAAATTAAATTATGACAACAGCCTTTTCTTAAAGAAAACATCTGATAGGGATTTGTCATTACTGTCAGGACAGTCTAGAAGTATAAAAGTATAATTAGGCCAATAAGTTATAACTGAACTTAAACTTTTCCATAATGGCAAATATATTCCACTTGACCCAGCTTGAATGCCCCTATTGTATCAAGATAAATAATTATTCCTGGCCTTTTGTCTTTATAATAAAATCTATAATATTTTACACAACACAAATTCTTACAGCCATACTGGTCTTTATCAGGTTCATTTTGGTTAGGATTGAGACGTGTCTCAAGCCTTCTTGGATATAATTACATTCTTGAAGTCCACATCGAGCAAACTAATGGGCTAAAAGGTGGAGCATTGTAATGCATTTATGTTGCAGCTCTTCACAACTGTTGGAAGAAATTTATATTATTGTACAAAAGAGAATTATCCAAATTAATGTCTAATAGAGTCAAGTTTATCACCAGAATTCAGAATTAGCTGAAGCTTTGTGCTAGGAAAAGAGAACATCCAAGGTTTTCTCCAAGGATTCTAGGTTGTAGTACTTGGCACAAGAATGTGATTGCTCATTTTAAAAGAAAAATATGGAGATCCTGTTAAATAATGCCCACCACTGAGGGAAAATGTGTCAAAAACAGCACTTTCAAAATGTAACCACAATCAACTGTGTCCCAGATGCCCTTTTTGGAGGTGAGTGCTCCCTAAGCTTAGAAAGGTGGTCCTTCACCCCCTCCTCCCTGGCTACAGAATAGTAGTTAAGGTTGCTCAGAATGCTTCGTAAAGCACATCTTTGGAGTCTGGACATGTCGTCGTGCAAGTCTAGCACCTTTTTTTTGACATCGTCGAAGAAACCATGCAAAACGCAGTCATCTTGTACTTTTATTAGAAATGGTAGCAGTTGTTCTTGCTGTACTCAAAGTTAATGGCTCACCAAACTGGGGCAGAGTACAGGAAAGGAGGGCTTTGCGGCTGTACGTTGCATTTGAGCTCCTTCCAAAGTTCATCGTGCATGAACAAACACACCAGCAGAGTGCAACAAGTGACAGTCGATGCAATTGACAACAGCTGTATTGGGCAGGGGGACAAGATAAGATCATTTCCACAGAAATGTTATCAGATGTTGCCTGATGGAAATTTCTTTCTAATGAATGGAGACAAACAAAATTATACATTTTAATAGTTCTCCCCCATAAAGGTAGGTACATTTGTGATATGTTAAATATACCATGTCCATTATTCTCAACAGTAGGAAGGGCAAAGTCCACAGATGTTAAGAGTGTGTTAGAAGTTGAGGGTGTTGTGGGAAATAACTCAGGAGCACTGACTACATTGGGCACATATAGGGGGTGAAGTGCCTTTTTTTGCATAATTTATGAATGTCAAAATTAGTTTTCTACCCAGTCCTACGGTATCACCTGGGCATCCCTGATATTTGTACTCCTAAATATGAGACACGGCATCTTTGTCTGGTTGAAGATTTCCTTCTGAGTGCCCTTCTGCATCGGTTCAGTAGATGTGAGACACCGTTGGTGTCACCGTTGGAAAAAAAACACTTTTCCCTTTGAAGGAATAAGCTGCACAGTGCAGCTTTTTGGTGGGTATGGAGAACTGGAACATCTCACAGAACAGGTTCTTCGCTGAAGCAACACAACATTGATTTTTAGCAGCGATACATTTAGGGATATGTTTTAGTATGAAAAGTTGCATCTTTCTTTTTCTTATGGTAGATGGAGCCTTTAAAAGCAACATGATGTTTGATGAGGGTTCAAGATGAAAAAGTTACAATAAACTTTTGGGGTGGAATGCATTTCTGTATGTATGCTTATCATAAGCGTCATTTTCATTTATTGTTAAAAGAGTAACGGGGAGCCTGACAGACGGTGGAGGCATTTCTAAATCTAATTCTAAATTTTCACATTTATCCATTTTCTTCTGGTTTGCCCAAAGGTAAGAACTTACAGAAAGGCCAGGTATGTTTTTGTAACAGGTCTCTAGGGTAATTTTTCTCACTGGTTCCTCAACGATGCATTTGTAGATTTTACACTGTTCCTTGAAAATGGTCCAAGTCATATACGTGTGTCGTTCAAAACTGCTGTTGGCAGAGCATCTTTTTATTTATACACATGAGCATTACAAGATAACCAAAGAGAGAGAGAGAGATCCTATCTGGGCCAATGAAAGCGGTGAAGGTGCTATATGGTGCCAACTTGCCCCATTGTTGAACCTGAGTGCTAATAAGGAAAAGGTCTGACAGACTCTTAATTCATAACCCCACTGAGGCCAAGCATGTTTTCATGTACTATGTGCTGGTGAAGATGTATCTAATCACTCTACATTCATTGATGAACCCCAAACCATCTGCAAATGCATAACTAAGTGTTCAAAACATGAAGGTGTGTTCATATTTTGACCAAACATCATATTCTTGTGTTATCCAGGTGCAACCTGGTGTTCAGAGTATGGGAGCTGTAGGAAGCCTTCAGCCTCCAGCTTTTCCCACACACATGGGGCTTCCACCCCCTGCCTTCCCACCTGGAGTGCCTCCACCTCCCCCGCCTCCCTTCATGCGTCCAGGATTCAACCCTATGCAGATGCCTCCAGGTGCTGGCAAATGCTTACTAAACCAGCCTGTGATGTTTTTGCGCTTTGGCGTGACAGGTTGCTAATACATCATATATCTTGACCTTTTCAAGGATTCCTTCCACCTAGTGCCATGCCCCCAATGGGTTCCACAGGGCCCCCTCCACCCACTTCGTCTGTCAGCATGTCATCTTGTGAGTACACAGACTGTGGAATCAAGTGGAATCTCTAGTGGTCAAACTCGTGGTGCGTTTTTAGATGATTGCATTTTTTCCTGCCTCCATTCCAATCCAGCAACTGTGCCTGGTAGTTCGGCTGAAGACCTCTCCAAGGATCCCTCCAGTGCTGCAGGGACCAGGAGCACTGGAGAGGCTGTAGATGGCTCCAAACTGTATGGTTCTGTCCCAGGGATGAACCAGGCCACCAGCCTCCCAGGATCTGTGCCTCAGCCAATGGCTGGAATGGGTGAGCGTTTCACCAGCCGTAATGTCAATGTAAATTTAGCTCATAAAGCTCATGCCATGCTTGCCACAGATGTGCTTTAATTGTAATGTAAGCCCACTAAAAAAATGGTCTCCTCTAGTAGTATTTAGCACAGTGTAGGGAAGACTACAGTGATGAATATGGTGTTCTCTATTTTTGCTATTGCAGGTAATCAGGTAGGTGCTCCAGGAGGTCCACCATCAGGTGGTCTTCTGGGTGCCCGGCCAGGCATGATTCCTCTGCAGCGCCCACCAGGAGTTCCACCCCCTCACATGCAGCGCTTCCCTCTGCACCCCCCACGGCCCAACATACCACCTATGCCTCCGCAGATGATGCACAGGGGCCCTCCCCAGATGATGCATCGAGAACCTCCACCTGCGGGTTACGGCATGCCGCCGCCCCACCCCATCAGGGGACCCTTCCCTCCCCATGGGCCCCCCTTCTTACGGCCTGGGGGTCCCAGGGGTCCAGAGGGGCCTGACGAGCGGGAAAGCAGGCCATTTAGAAATGAGCGGCCCGGGTTTGGGCGGGACAGGGAACAGGAGCGGTTCGTGGGACGCCGGGCTCCTTATGGCGGCAGTGCTGGCGGTAGCAGTGGCAGCGAGGGGCGTAGTGGAGAGAGGGCAGAAGGACGAGAACGCTTTGCCAACCGCCATGAGGAATTTGAGCAGCGGGGTGGGTGGGAGCGAGACCGCAGGGACTGGGGCCGCAGCCCAGAGCACGAACGCAGTCGGGAGCCGGAGGACCGCGGTCGACGTACCAGTGGGCACAGGGACCGGGAATCAGGAACGCGGGAGAGGAGCACACGCTGGGACAGGGACGATCGCCGTGAAAAAGTGGACGAAGCAGATGGTGCCGACCGTTACCGTGACTCCAGTAGTACTGATGTCCCAGCAGACTCTGATAAAGTCCTGGCCCAGCCTGAGCCTCAAGTGCTGCCAGAGCCTTTAGTCCCGTCCACGGAAGTAAGTGCGGATCCAGCAGCGTCGGAGGCCCCGGCATCAACTGAACCTGCAGAAAAGCCCCAGGCGACAGAGTCCTAGAGGCAACACAAAATGTACTTTATGTGTACGCATCATTAAAGGAAAAAAAAATACTGTAATTGAACATAAAACTGTGGCAGAGATGGACCACTGCCCTGTACACCAGTGTCCCACTTTTGAGCTTGAATGTTGTAAGAAAAAGACAACAGAAGATAAACAAAGAATATGCTGTAAATATGCTTGTGCTACTCAACACCTATTTGTAGTTTTTTGGGGGAAGTGTTTTGTTCATACCCCTTTGTGTTTCAAAATAATAGACTCAAATTGACTCTAAGCAAGGAAACAAGAAGGCCCTTTTGCGATAACGTTTTTTAACTAAATGTTTACAAAGCATAGGAAATAAGATGTTTCTATAATTTTTAAGTTAAAAAAAATCATGAATAAATCTCCTCCACCATTTGAGCTTTAGGGGTTTGTTTTTAATAAACTATTTTCGTACCAATTGTGTCATTCATTTTTGCCATTCTTTCCTGAAGAAGTCCTGCTAAATTACTACTTTGTCTCTACTTATGCAATAGTGATTATGTAGCGGAAAACGTTGTGTAAAAGATTTGAGTGGTTTGGCGTAGGAAAGCAATCACCACTGCAGGAGGACTGCACAATGGTTTCAAATATTTGCACAATATTTTCTGCTGAGATACCAGTATCTGTTTTCCTCATAAAGAACAATCAGCAGTACATTTGTACGTAAATAATTGCAAAAAGGACTATTCCTTTTTTCCAGGTTCAGGTTGGGGTAGGATTTTTTTTTAATGATTTCTAATTGGACAGCTTATTTGGGCAGTGTTTTTTGTCTCCAGCACTCACACAGTAAGCGACAAATGGAACAATGCAGCAAAACAGAAACACTTTCTATGTGTAGATAGTAGTTTTTTTTTTGTTTACTGTGCAAATATGTTTACTTAATACTATAATCAATTGAAAAAACTACAACTGCTCACACATTTAAAATGATCAGTGAGTGTAAAATATGCACACGGTGTGACAACAGTTCCTGCCCATATTTAGGTATGCACATCTGGCAGTAAAAATCCATAAAGTCAAGGGCCCTTTCACCACAGAATGTGAATCAGTGCCACGACTGGGGTGTCTTCAGCTGTTCACACATTTGGCAAGTAATTTTCATAGGATAGTACATTTTTTGACCTCTCAGTTGAACAGCGACAAACACAAGGGGGTAACAACAATTGCACTGACTCTGATTTGCTATTGTGCATATTAATCGTTAAAAAAAAATATCCTGCCATAGTAGAGGCATAATAACTTGTGAGGCTTTGAGGGGTCCAAGGATATTAACAGCCAAATACAATGGAGTTATACCCAATTAAAACTGGGAAATACACAAATAATGGGGCAAATCACTCCTGCATAAAACATGACACCATCAAGGATTTCCCCTTAAATGTTCAGAGAATGAGGGATTCTTGTATCACGCAAATCACTAAATAAAAAGTTCCTGTCTTGGACAGATTTCCCTTTCAATTCACTAAGTATACATTTGAATTATATGACATAATACCAATAACTGTGTACAACTGAATGCTAATAATATTTATTGTTCTTGCCAGTACCTGACAAATTTTTGCATCACTAGATGGTTGACATCACAAGTTGTTTCTCATTATATACGTATTCCCTTCATAACAGTTTCATTGCTTTGGAAAATTTAACGCTTTCTGAGGCCCCTTCAGTTCAAGGTGTTATGACTGTGTGATATATAAGGTAAAAAATTCTTTTTTTAAAAACAGGTCAAGACATCCTCTAGAATAGCAGCAGTACAACAGAAGAATGTCTCTCCATTCTCACTTGTTCCAGTGCATATGGTTTGATAACAATATTGGAAGTTTGATTATTTCAGATGGTGGAATAAACCAGTGTAGGTGGTCAACCATGAATTTGTCCTGATCTCTGGTGTACCCCCAGAGTATGAGATTTGTTGTTTCGAATCGAAAAGCTGAGAATAGCCTTACTACTCCAAGTATCACAGTGAGAACAGTGATATCACAGCCAGGAGCACAACTACAGACATCAAAAGCAGCAAGTGTGTCAAATTATTGACCAAACCAGATTTTTTTTTCTGTATCCCCAATCTATAAGTAATTTCTTCATTGTAGGTTCATGTGATTTGCGTCATGTTAGTTTATTCTGTATGACCTCAAGCACTCCTTGATTTTAGGAACCTTCCCGAGGATTAAATGTTCATTGTTTTAACTGGGATTTGCTCTGAAATCAGCAGAACGAACAGAACTGAGAAGTTCCCAGTTCACTTGTGGTTGCATTGCCTATGATGGAGATTTCCCATACGAAACACCATGTAACTAATCTTTCGCATTCTTTTGTTCACAAGGTTCAATTTTTTTTAGTCTGAGCCAGAGATTGACCCATGATACATTTTGGAGGAATTTGTACAAGTGGATATTCACAGTCCCAAAATTTATAGCATGTTCTTATTTAATTGTTTTAATTATCTTAATATATGTGTCCATTCTATCAACTATGCTGAAAGACTGTCTTTTAGCTGATTAAAAACAATTGTATACAAAAAATTGTTGTTCACATGGAACAATAGTATATATTAAAAACTGTAGCAATAATTGTGTACATTATAAAACTTTCCTAAGATACTGTACATCCCACATTGACTTAATGGCTCCACTGCTTTTGTCCTTTTATAGTTTGAGCTATGTAGTGCACTGGCAGTGGACAGTGCTGTCACCTTGCAGGCTGAAGAGTCTTAGTTTGAATCCCACTACTGCTTGTCACCCCAAATTACTCCTGTAAAAATACCCTTCTGCATCAATAGCCCATTCACTATAAAAGTTGCCTGTGTAAAATTGTAACCTAAGGTTGTTAATAAAAGAGGAGTGTAAACCCTCAGTGACACTCCATTGTGTGCTGTATGAAGTGGACTACACTGGAAATACTTTAAAAAGTGAGTGAAAAGCCCACTTTGGAATATTCCGTTGGGAAATACAGTGCTGTGCAAAAGTGTTAGGCCTGCAACTTCACTGTCTGTTGAGAAGTACAGGTAGATTCTTATCTACCATCAGGGAGGTTTCTG
>UFQX01000290.1:654724-679116 GCA_900497675.1 Arapaima gigas | reverse complement strand
TAGGATTCACAGTGATGAAGAACGCAACGTAGACCGGCAACCTGACTGTTGAGATAGAACAAAAACGTCAACTCAGAAATGATCCGGAAAACTGAATTCCCTCCTAGATGCTGTGGTCACTCAGAAATACCCCAACATGAAGCACTTATTGCACAAAATACACAAACAAGTACTTTTGTTAGGGTACAAATTGTGACAAACAAGTATTGAAAAGAACAATTTAAAGCCGCTTGTCATTCGTAAATCATAACTCATCTTCGTAGCACTTCATTTTCTTAAGAAAAGAAGAGTGCTGAAGGTGAGTTAAGATTCGAAATGATGAAGAACGCAACGTAGACCGGCAACCTGACCGTTGAGATAGAACAAACACGTCAATTCAGAAATTTTTCGGAAAACTGAAGTCCCTCCTAGATGCTGTGGTCACTCAGAAATACCCAAACATGAAGCACTTATTGCACAAAATACACAAACAAGTACTTTTGTTAGGGTACAAATTGTGACAGAAAAGTGAGAAAAAGACAACAATTTAAAGCTGCTTGTCATTCGTAAATCATAACTCATCTTCGTAGCACGTCATTTACTTAAGAAAAGAAGCGTGCCGAAGGTGAGATAGGATTCACAATGATGAAGAACGCAACGTAGACCGGCAACCTGACCGTTGAGATAGAACAAACACGTCAATTCAGAAATTTTTCGGAAAACTGAAGTCCCTCCTAGATGCTGTGGTCACTAGGAAATACCCAAACATGAAGCACTTATTGCACAAAATACACAAACAAGTACTTTTGTTAGGGTACAAATTGTGACAAACAAGTATTGAAAAGAACAATTTAAAGCTGCTTGTCATTAGTAAATCAGAACTCATCTTCGTAGCACTTCATTTACTTAAGAAAAGAAGAGTGCTGAAGGTGAGATAGGATTCACAGTGATGAAGAACGCAACGGAGTTCGGCAACCTGACCGTTGAGACAGAACAAACACGTCAACTCAAAAATTATCGTGAGAACTGAAGTCCGTCTGAGATGCTGTGGTCACTCAGAAATACCCAAACATGAAGCACTTATTGCACAAAATAAACAAACAAGTACTTTTGTTAGGGTACAAATTGTGACAATCAAGTACGGAAAAAACAACAATTTAAAGCCGCTTGTCATTCGTAAATCAGAACTCATCTTCGTAGCACGTCATTTACTTAAGAAAAGAAGCGTGCCGAAGGTGAGATAGGATTCACAGTGATGAAGAACGCAACGGAGATCGGCAACCTCACCGTTGAGATAGAACAAACACGTCAACTCAGAAATTATCCGGAAAACTGAAGTCCCTCCTAGATGCTGTGGTCACTCAGAAATACCCCAACATGAAGCACTTACTGCACAAATAACACAAACAAGTACTTTTGTTAGGGTACAAATTGTGACAAACAAGTAAGCATAAGACAACAATTTAAAGCCGCTTGTCATTCGTAAATCATAACTCATCTTCGTAGCACTTTCTATACTGAAGAAAAGAAGAGTGCTGAAGGTGAGTTAAGATTCGAAATGATGAAGAACGCAACGTAGACCGGCAACCTGACTGTTGAGATAGAACAAACACGTCAATGTAAAATCTATAATGGAAACTGAAGTCCCTTCTACATGCTGTGGTCTCTCAGAAATACCCCAACATTCTGATACGTTCTAATATGCCAACCTGTTGAGCTCAGACATTCTTTCACTGAAAAACAATTTTTCCCATGAATTGAGGTCTTATACAGAATTTGTGCTCACAAAAAATACCCCATGAAACAGTTATTGCACAAATAACACAATCAAGTATATTTGTTAGGGTACGAATTGTGATAAGAGCATAAATCAAAATATTTTACGGAAAAAGCAGTTTTGTTACCTTTGAAAAACCTTTTCTTCTTTGTTCCTTGCTGTCTCATCGTCTTCCTACCCACTTGTAGCTCCTTTTCCATTGGGAAGTCTTCCTTAAATACTCCATCCTTTTACCAGCCCCCTTTTGCCAGTCTATTGTCAGTGAAGTTTTGATCATCATGATAATCACGTATTAACATTTCAAAGGAAATGCTCTTGCAGTTGCTTTTCCCTTTGTTTCGATTAACATGGTCATCCCAGTTCATCAAGGTGTCAACAGAATGGCAAGAGAGCTGACACTAAACCCAAGTGTTTTTTGCCAAGTGTCTTCTACGTCTATTATTATACGATTCAGTTTTACACTTTTGTACAACAGCACCAACCACTGGCGGCCTATTAAAAATTCTTCACTGGGCGTCAATTCACCATGAAAACAAAACAGTGCTGAAGATGCACTAAATACTGCAAATGGTTTTTATTTTATTCAAGGACATAAGCAACTAACAATAAATGTGGAGGACCCAAAAGGGACTTGGTGGCCACTTGCTTGCGTCAAGCCCATTGTCACGCAAGTTTTGGTCCTCATGATAATCAAGTGCTAAAACTCCCGACTCTTTCAATTATTCCCCCCGGGGTCTGTTAACATTTGTTCCCCGGTTCCTGCTGATGCATTACAATGTGAGAAAGAATTTCAGATCATCTGAAGACCTTTGTTACTCTACTTATCTAAGTTAGTTGATGAGATTAGGTTGGATGCACTGTTAAAACAAGACCCATCTTTAGATGGATTTAAACAAAACTACAGCTAAAAGTGGTAAAAAAGAAGTCATCGCTTATACTCTAGTAAAGAATAAAAAAAGCCAATGTCTTTTACAAGAAGCTAAAAGAACCCACAAAATTAATTGCACTGAAATACAAGGTATTTTCAAAAAACACCGCTGTGTCATTACTAAACCAGATCTCAACTTGGAAGGATTTTCTCTGCTTATGAAAGAGTGCTGAAGGTGAGTTAAGATTTAAAATGATGGAATATAGTGTAGAACTGCAAGAAATCTTAATTAAAACCGTTTGTTTTTTAATGAAACGCCTCATAAATTTCAGCATATGATAGGAAGATAATGCGCAGCATCAAAACTGTATCGGACACAGAACCAAATCCTTTTGCAATTGTCTTCTACGTCTATTATTATACGATTCAGTTTTACACTTTCGTAAAACAGCACCACCCACTGGCGGCCTATTAAAAATTCTTCACTGGGAGTCAATCTTATTCACCATGGAAACAAAACAGTGCTGAAGATGCACTAAATACTGCAAATGGTTTTTATTTTATTCAAGTACATAAGCAACTAACAATAAATGTGGGGGACCCAAAAGGGACTTGGTGGCCACTTGCTTGCGTCAAGCCCATTGTCACGCAAGTTTTGGTCCTTGTGATAATCAAGTGCTAAAACTCCCGACTCTTTCAATTATTCCCCCCGGGGTCTGTTAACATTTGTTCCCCGGTTCCTGCTGATGCATTACAATGTGAGAAAGAATTTCAGATCATCTGAAGACCTTTGTTACTCTACTTATCTAAGTTAGTTGATGAGATTAAGTTGGATGCACTGTTAAAACACAAGTCATCTTTGGATGGGTTTACATAAAACTACAATTATCTGGGTAGTATTTAACATGCCACTGTTGGGCGGACAAAATAAACAGATTTTTTTTTTTTTAAATCTCAATCAGATTAGAATTTAAAAAATGCATATGTTCATGTTCGTATGGGTTTCTTCCAGCCGCTCCAATTTCCACCAACTGTCCACTGGTTTGTGTTCAGGGTTGCTGGTGAATGTAGTTTTTTTACTGTGTAAATCGGTGTGTATCATTGTCTTGTTAAATAGATTCAATTGGATGCTGTATTTATTAATTCTTTTATTGTTTCATGCTGTAACATATTTGTCCTGTTGGTACGTGGGAATGTGAGTGGCATCTGCAACCAGATTAACAAGTCGGTGTCGTTAACTAGTCGTCAGGCAGAGACACGGAACCATTCAGCTCATCTCGCGTTTCCTGGAAGGATGAAAGATCGCGGCGGACGCGGGACGCAGTTGGGAAACCGTCTGTGCCCAGTTTCGTTGCCTCTTTGCAAGCGCGTTTTCGTGACCAGCTTGGTCCACGCGGACAGGTGTACAGGTGTACATTCACCGGGGACAGAAGAGACCCCGCGTGGCCGGCCTGCACGTGTCGCGTCGTTTTCGCCACGTTTCAAACGGGCAGCTGGGCGCGCGCCGGCATGTCGTCCAAACCGACGTGTCTGATAGTGGCGAGTGGCGCAGCTAAAGGTTGGTTTCTGGATGGACGTTCGTTTGAAACGGACACTTTTGCGCGTTATTCATTTGGCAAGCGGGTTTGCTTTTAGCGAAATACCTCGGAGACTAAATAAAAGACTCGTTTCACAACAGAGAGCCTTAGATGCCCCCCGCGCGACCGCCTGTCGGATTCCTGTGAGAACAAATAAGAAGGTCATAGAGGGTGGGGTGTGATAGGATTTTATTGACCCCCACAGGGAAGTTCGCCGTACAGCAGCAGCATAGGATGACATTGCTAAGCCACGAAACAATAAGTACATGTCAAAAACAAAGGAAGGCAAAGAGCCCCCTGTCGCGAGTGGGGAGCGACCAGCTCTCAGGTCACCTAAGCGCTGTTCTTTGTCCCGCTTGATTTTCATGCAACTTTCAAATGGTTTGCAGAGGATTACATAAAATAGTCCGACCCCCATGTCTGTTTTGTGTTGTACTAATGTGCTTTTGACTGAATGTTTTCTATTTATGTATAAATAAAGGGGGGGGGTGAGGTGCCAGTTGTGAAAGTCAACAAAAATGAACAAGAGTTGCTGTGTTTTTATACTGAAAGTGGTTTATGGCCATGTCCCTGTCCCTGCAGGGGTCTCTGCCCAGTCCTTCCTGCAATCCTTCACCCTGTCTAGCGCAGCCTTCAACGTGCAGACAGCAACACCTGGGGTGAGTTTGAGCAAAACGCAAAACAAATAAACCGACAACAGGGAGCAGAGGACACAGTCGGTAGCTTTATTTTGAAGGCCTGATCCGCTGCAGCTTTGGCTGGACACATACACTGCGTGACCTGTTATTTTCAGTCAAAGTGTGTGTACTGTTGAGAATCAGAAGCAAACTGACATGTTTTCTCCAATCTCCATATAATATGAAATATTTTGATTGTTGGCTTCCTTTGCTCTGTGCTGTTGAAGGGTTGTTGTTCAGAACCTGAAGTCTGTGTGGTGGGATACTGTATGTTTCTTCACGGAGGCATAACTCCAGTTTGAAAGGAAGGAAGTGATACTGAACACACTGAAATTATTGTTATTTTTAATTTTAACTAATTATTATTATGTTTATTTTCATGATTGGGAAGGCAGTGAATGGCGTCCTGTTTGAAGGAGATCAGCATAATGCTGTGTTTGACGTTGTCTTTGGAGATGAGTTTCGTTCTGTTTATGTTACAGGGCAAACCTATTGACTTTGTGGGGGTGGACGAAAGTTCTTCAAGATGGGTGCAGGAATTCAGCGCGAAGCCCTACGCCAACCCAGCAAAACTGGAGTCCATAGATGGTCAGACATCTTATCATTCCAGGATTTTCACATAATTGGTTCTGCCAATGAGTTTTTCTTTGTTTATTAGACACTTTTCTTAGAAACTTTTTTTTGAAGACTTTTTTAGTCATTAAGATTCCTGTTTCCCTTTAGTTAAAAATGGTGGCCATTTGTGCAGTTATTAGACAAATGATTCCTACTAATAAGGTCATACAGTGTGAGGTGTTGTGCGGTTTGCCCTGCAGGAGCCCGCTACCACGCCCTACTCATCCCAGACTGCCCCGGTGCTCCCAGTGACCTGGCACACAGTGGGTCACTGGCCCGCATTCTTGCTCACTTTGTCTCCCAGCAAAGTGAGTTTTTCTTTGTTTTGCGTGGAATCTGCTGTGTTGTGGGACTGTGTTGTTGTTTTGATATTTAAGTTATTTACCATAAGTGGGGGGATTGATCTTTACATATAAAGACATATTCTTTTTTTTTAAAAAAATTTTTAACTCATGTTGCTGCTGTATCCCTGGTTTAATGAGGCCTGTGCCAAATGTTATGCAGATGATCAGTTGTTTGGTTTTAGTTTGACCACCTGCTGATGCTTTTTGTCACTTAACACTCCCATAGTTTACTCTTTCAGAGACACTTAGTTATTGAAAGTCGTGCCTTTAATGTTTTACTTCCGAGTTCTGTTTAAACCAGAGCTTCTTAACCTTTTGCAGACCCTTCAAGAACCTGACGAAATCTAAGGAACCCCCTGCCTAAACATTTAATTAGCGCTATTTACAAAGCAAGTCTGCATGTCAAAGCAAGCCAGATGCCCCAAAGCCCATTTTCGACTCCTCAGGGGGTCCATGAACTGCAGGATAAGAATCCCTGGTTTAATCTGAACCTCCCCATGCTAACAGATATTTTACTGATTCCTCATAAATGTCTCCAGAACTCCATTGCCTGAATATCTAATGGTGCTGTGCATTGTGTGTGTGTGTGTGTGTAGAACCTGTGTGTGCTGTAGGCCATGGTGTTTCGGGACTGTGTTGTGCCACAGAGGGGCAGAGCTGGATCTTCAGTGGCTACAGCATGACAGGGGTGTGTGAAACCAGGGTCTTTTGTTGTCCATCGGCCTTTGTTATAAATCCTTTTTGCATCATTTTACTATCCGCTGCCACAATTCATCCATCAGTTGACAGAAATAAAACAAAGCATAATAAAATTTTACTTTCACACTTTAGTCAGCCTTGCAGAATTAGCCCTGATCTGCAATTTGTATGTCTTTCCAAAAATATGTTTGGATTTCTCTTCTGTTGTAAAACACGGAATGTTGAGCAACGTACGTACAGATGCAGAGAACCTGTAATGGTTTTAATTTCTGCTTTGTGTTCTTTTTAGTTTTTTCTTTTTGAAATTGACCTAATTTGCATGAACTCTGTGCTCATGCATGTGTCTCCGTTTCAGCCATCGGTGTTCGAACTGGTCCGACTTTCCAACTTTGTAAACTTGCCTCTTATAGTGGAAGACTTTGTGAAGGACAGCGGTGCTTCTTACACTGGTGAGTCCAGCTGATTCCTACTTTGTTTTCACTGTAGCACTGACTGCAGTGTGTTTGGAATTTTTTATGTTTTATGTTTCCCTTCTTTGGGAAATAATAGATTTAACCAGCAGATGACGTGCAAGGCTGACCTTAATGATCTGCTTTGCTGTTAAATAAAAATGCCCCTGAACAGCCAGCAAAGAGGATGCCGTTCATGTGGTTCTGGATAGACACCTTGTGACGGGTCAGAACCAACAGTCCACATCAGCTGCAGTCAACAACCTCATCTTGCTGTCTAATGGCAGGTAAGGTCCCTCTCAGTGTCATTCAGTGATAAGATGATGTTTGTTTGTAGCTTGGCTAAGAGCCACTGGGATAAATATGGAATTATTTTGTCTGAATGGATCCATCATGTTCACAGCGAACCAAGAAAAGTGCTGGTAAGGAAATGTGCCGCACGCGTGTTGTATAAGCTGTGTAAATCACAGCAATGACCCCTGCGTATCTTTCATCTCTCCAGCTGCAATGAAAGTTGAAAACAAAAAAAACTCAAATGACTTTTAAGGAGTTTGGCTTTTGAAATCCCAGTAAGATTTTTTACTCAAATAATTGTGTTGAAGTAAACAATACAGCCAATGCATTTGTAAATGTAAAAGTTGTCTCTGTTTTTGTTTTCTAGGAAATAACTGGATGAAGACCTCATTCCAGCCAGTAAAATGAACGAAGTAAACAAAGTGAAATGCCCATTTATCCGTCTGAAATGAAGCTCCTTTTTCTAGCCAGCGCTGTGACTGTACTGTGCTGTGAGATGTATGCCGGCCGTGTGAAACCGCAGCTTTACTGTGTCCTGGAGGGCTGGTTCCGTGCGGTGCTGTTTTCTACTCCAGCAGTTTGCATGAATTTTCACAACATCCTGCGGTGTAAACTGGGTCTTGTTCCTTTGAAGCTGTTTGTACAAATTACTTTTATTTTAATCACTTCACATAAACTGTCCCCAATATAAGAACACATTATTTCAGCAATGCTTCTGTCTTTATTTCATAAATACACTCATTCCTCATATGAAACGGTTAATTTGTTCCATGAAATCACCCCATTAGGAAAATTCCCATTTGTCAAGCGGTATAATGGCCTTTTTTCCCCAAATGCTGGGCAGTCAGTTCCCAGAGAAAAAAGTCAACTAATATTAATTGAAATGAGTTTTATGTGTGGGAGTCATAAAGAAAATCTCATCCTCTTACTTACATTAACTGCTTGTCATTGTCAGGGACGCTGCCACCCAGAAATACTGACTGGCAGTCTTGTCAAAGGGTGGCCGTTTAGAGTGAGCAGTTAACCTGAAACGCATCTTTGGACTGTGGATGGAAACCCAAACAGACAATGGGGGAGCAAGTAAACTCCACACAGACTGAGCTGGATTCGAATTCACAGCCAAACAGCTGAGGTGCCACTCTGCACCATCTGCTGGTAAAGCCATTGTTTTATAATATTTCTTATTTCTCTTTCAATCTCATATTTTCATTTACGTTCAGTAACTGCTTGTCCAGTACAGGGTCACAAAAATGCAAAGCTTTCCTGGACACATAAGGGGAGCAGCAGCAGAAACCCAGGATGGAGACATTTTGATGATTTAACTCATGGTGTTTATGTAATGAAAGGAATGCAGGTAGGAAAAAGCACTCTGTGTGTGTGTGTGTGTGCATGCGTTGCAGAGTAGAGCATGTTGTAGGTGGTAAACAAAAGGCCTGTGGAGGAGTTAAAAGCACAGCTTTATTGGGGGAAAATGGTTTTGTATAGAATAATAAGTCAATTTAATGGGAAAATAAAGGTTTCGCATCAGTTTTCGTTGTTATGGGAGGCCTGAGTGAACAAGAGAAAACCGCTGCCGTCACTCAGCTGTGTCCTTGTGATGTGAGCAGCAGACACCTCCTTTCAGCAGTTTGTCCTGTTGAACCCAGACAAATGGTGAAACTGTGATCACAGAGAAAGAGGAGTGACATTCACTGTGATCCCTGAGGAGCTCAGGTCTCAAACACTGTTCATCTTTTCTCCCTTGTCACTTATCTGCAAGAGATTAGTTTGTTTTTAAAACCTGGCAGCACTACATGCATTTTCACCTCCTCCCTTCAGGTGTGAGCTGCTCTTTTTTAAATGTAAATTCAGCATCAACCTACATTTTTAGATGAGGACATGAAGGAAATCAAAATCAGGAATTGTAATATTTGCACGATTTCTGTACTTCTGAACCATCAACCAAGAGTTTGTTGCTGTCTTTCTAAAAATGCGCAAACCCTCGGGGGGTCTTTCTAATTCATGAGTTCCTTTCCTTTTGCCCGTTTACAGCACAGAGGCATACTGCCGTTTCCTTCTCTTGCTCTCATTGTGTAAATCCTGCATCAGCACATCTGCCTCAATACAGCTGTTTATCTGATCAGTGTGATATGTGACCATTGTAATAATTGCTGAGATTTCACTGACGAATTTGCACCATCTCATCACCATTGTTATCCAAGAGATAAAATGTTTTCAAATCTCCTTTTTTGCCCACTTTTTTTCTCCCGGTTACATGGTTATAATTAGAGCGATACAGTCAAAAACAATACTTTTATTCAAGTCCTGTTGTCCCCCACACAGCAGAATCGGTAACACCCACTGGCTGCATACATTTCCGCGTAATAGAATCAAACGTGACCCCGAGGGCAGCTGAAAAAATTCTGACTCTTCATATTATAAACAAATCTGTTCATAAAGCAAACTTGTTTTTATCAATAATTTGTAACCAATAAAGGCTCAGTAATATAGTCACCCCTTGGTCAGGATCAGCAAAGACTTCAGCAGTACTAATTTCTCTAAGACATATTTCTATTTCAAACAACCTAAAAATGGCAGAAAATATATTTTTTTATCTGTCACATCTGTTTCAAACCTGCCATTTTCACATCTCAAGCTATTCGGTCTGCAATCTACACGATCCACAGATTAATAATACAAATGTCCCTCGATTAATTTACGGGATGTGTTTTCTAAAGTCTTGGATAGAGCTATGATATATAAAAATGCCTGTCTGCTCTGCGCCAGAAGCCGTGGTGGCACCTCAAGCCCCAGGTGCAGCTGGTTCAGAAGAGCAGGGGGCTAAAAGACAGACTGCGGACGTGAATTTCTTCCTCTCTGAGGGGGGCGAGGAGCCTAAGGCACCACTGTTCTGTGAGTAAACATTGGATTGGATGTGTTTGGAGACAATTTAAATCTGTGAATGGATTTGAGGAAAACCATCTGGTCGGCCCTTGAACCTCACACACCCCAATGGGCCACAGGCTGACTTATCTGAGATGGTTCGACACTCATCTGCTGGTCCAGTCTTTTTCCTCCATCTAAAAGACAAGTGTGGAAGTTTAGAGTTACAAATGTTGAAAATGGATAACTGGGAAAATGCAGTTTTAAAAAGTCCTAAAATTTGTAGCAGAAGGGAGCCGGTGTCTGCAAGAACCTTGGAAAGTGCAACAGGGTGAATAATCGTGGTACTGACAGTTCCTGGGGAAAAGGTTCGGTGAGCCATTGACAGGGTTCAATCGGATCCGTGGCCTCAGACAACACAGACTTGCAGGTCCTTGTCCGGTATCCTCTGCAGGATGTCACTTCTGTTGAAATATAATTAAAATGCCCTTAAATATACAAACCACAGACAGTTAAGGAGCTTTAATTCCTTTTCTGTAAATAACAACTGAAACAAGAACAGGACAACGATTTCAGCTGCAACCGTATAAAATTGCTGATTTGACGTAAAGTGAAATGTAGATGTATGATGTTGTACTTGCTGGGTAATATTGCTGGGCTCAATGCAGAATGTATTTCAGGAACCATAGCCAAGAAAGTTGGAGTGGGCCAAGAAAAATAATGGTATAAATCTTCTTCCTTATAATTGACTGAATTCGCAAAAGTGATGTCAGGATTTCATGACACTTCCTTAATGCTTTGCTTCCTGCGAAACAGGATTCCTGCTACTTACTTCCAAACATGCACTTTTCACCATGGTTACCAAAGTTGTCCCGCATGTTTATGCTTGAATCCCCCTGGTGCTCTTTTCTGCCCCCTGGTGGCCACACTCAGTCTGGGCGGCTCTCCCAGTAAGACTGCAGTACGTGGTCATTATTCCTAACCAGTTCCTTACCCAGGATGGCAGTGAAATATTAGTGAAGTTTGTCCAAAAACTGTATCCCTTTTATTAAAGAAATGGTTGTTGAGGCCACCACTCATATCCTGGTGCCTCATCTGCTATGGAAATTCAAAATTTAATAATTTGCTGGTACCAACAAGCTCATAAGGGGAGCAACCGGCACGTTTTTTTTCCCATTTCAGGCACGGGTGCAAACTCCTATAGGTTGAAAGATAACTTTTAAAACCTAAAGCTTCCTGGAATACTTTGTAATATTCCACATGGTGCTAATTGTATAGTTATACAGTAATTTAACTCCGATTTTAATTCTTTTTCCCTTCCCTTCATACGGGTCCCTGTTGGCTTTGGCCTGCTTCTTACCACGTGAGAGCCGGGGGCTGGTAACTTGCAGCGGTGCTGGTCTGAGGAGCGGCTTTGGTGGCCATGCTGGTGCCAGACAGGGCGTCGGTGAGAATGATGGGATCAGAGCGCACTGTGTTGTTGCGGGTGATCCGCGTCTCCACCACCACCCCCTGCCTGAGCCGGGTGCAGGTGTTAGGGCAGGTTTTGGAGGACATGGTAGCGATGCACAGGTGAACCAGGCGCTCCGCGTACATCTGCGAAGGTCAGTGTCTTCAGTTAACAAGTATAACTGGAGCAGCAGGATGTGAACAGACACTTTGGCTAAACTAACAGAGGGCACCAGATGCAGTCCTGAACAGAGCTGCAGGCCAACACTGGAAGGACCCTTGTTGAAGTCCCCGTCCTGCTGTAGTACTTTTACTGACAGGCAGGCAGTAAAATTTACCTCGTTCCCTGTGATTTTAAAGGAATTCAGGTTGATCCTGTAGATTTTCACCTTGGGGTCACCGCTCACCATTTCCAGCATCCCACTGTTGCTTACACACCTGAAGGAAGCACAGTTATGACACACTGCACAGTACTTATAAGGAACTGTCTGTGTAACCTGTTCATAATGTGCTTTCACATCTCCCAGTAATAGCCTCACCCAGATGGATAACCAGTAAATGCCGAATATAATGAGCACAGATTATGTGAAGCTGTGCAATAATCACACTTTCCAGACACCGGATGCATGGTTACTGTGTTGCTATGAGACGTGACAGCAGCTACACTGACCCTTCATCCAGGATCCGTTGTGTGACTTCAAAGCCAGGGGAGCTGGACTGCACACATCTGCTGATCATGAGTTGTGTCCGCTTCACAGTGTAGTTGGTGAAGACGTGCAGGTCCAGGACGTCGACCCACAGCATGCGCCACACTTCTGGAGCTACCACCCTCTGGCTGCCCGCCAGTTGTCTGTTTATCTTCCCTGCGGTTGTCTCCCCTGGCCTCTAGAACTTTAGCCAGAAGCTAAAAGCACCAAAGGTCATCTGTTCACTGGGTACGGTTATGTTATAGGGGCTGCTCTTGACCCGAGTCCCCGGGAAGCGACAGGCCATGGGGAGAACCAGCATGGGCAGGTGGCTGATGGTGGAAGGAGGCCGGACAGTTCAGAGACCATTGGTGTAAACCAGCTCAGAACCTGCATGCTGGGCAGATATGAGCAGATGGGGGGGGGGTGGTTGGCCATGTTAAAGGTGGATGCAGGTTGAAGTTTTCTGAGATCTTCAACATGTGAGGTACTAGCAATTTGTCCCCAATGAAAGTTTTATTCAAGCCATGTCTTTTATTGCAGTGCTACAGTTTTTGACGGGTTAGCGGTTGGGAACTCGGTCATATCAGCCGTTGGCCGTGTCTTTGAGACTCACTCATTTATACACCGATTGGGACATATTTTTCCCCATTTTTCTCAGCAAATGTGCAGCAGGTTGTTCAGGTGGATGACGGTTGCGGACGGCAGTTTTCAGATAGCGCCTCAGATTCTCAGTGGGATTGAGGTGAGCACCTTGGGTGGCTCTTGGATATTTTTCTTTTTTTTTTAAAATAAAATACCTCCAAACAAACTCTGGCAGCTTGTTGAGTTCAGAAAGTAAAGATGATGCTGCTGTCCAGCTTCTCCACTCTTGCTCCTATAATAATGTTAATAACTACACCCATCCTGAGCATAATTCAGCAAATTCTACCTGTGGGTTTGCAGGATAAATACCAACACGAGTTTATTGCAACACTAATTCAAAATGGGAGCCGCTTTTAATATAACCACCCGGTTTCCTCACTGCAAGCTGCTCCTGAAGAGCACGGCTGAGTTTTCGTGTCCCTGCTGTACATTACGGAGGTCGCTCTGTCTGCATGACTCACCTTTGTCTCATCCTGCTGGTTCACAGGGGCCATGCTGCCCACTGCGCCCACAGAGGTGGCTCCACAGGCACAGCTGAGCATGAGCAACATCAGAGCTACGGGGAGGAGTCTCCATTGCTGCAAAATCAGACCCCCCATCTGCTGGATACCGTGGTGGACGTACCTGTTTGGCTGTGAAGTTCTGGAGATGTGGTAGGAGGTAAGCATATAGAACAGGAGAAAGACCATTAAACACATAGTCTGGCACGCAGGGATTGTGGGATAGACTCCACACCACCAAAGCCCTGACCGCGGGTAAAGCTGTTAATGTTGATGGATGAATGGCTGGACGGATGAATAGGCTTCATCCATTGAAGTTTACAGACTGAAAGGATGATCAGCTTCTTGCCAACGGACAAGTACTCCCCTTTAATTGTGGGAATTGTCCTTCTCAGTTCATTACTGTTTATTTGAGTGTATTGCAAAAATCTGTCTTTTTATTTAAGAGGAACAGTGCATCTCCATTCCACCAGCTGTTAGGGTTACTCATTCTCCGTAAGTACTTGGACAAAAGTCACTTATCTTACCTTCTTAGGTATCTTTGATTTTTACAAATGTTGGCTTGAAAATCTGTGGTTATAAAGCAGAGAAGTAAAAATGAACACTTTTCCAAACGGGACCACAATGGTGCACAATACAGGACGATCTGTGTGTTGATACAGCAGTTTTGTGAGAGGCCGCACGGTGCTGCTGTGGTTGTGCTGCGTTTTTTGGGCGCAGGGTTGAATCTGTGTGGAGTTTGCATGTTCTGCCAGGGGTTTCCTCCACATTTTTTCTTTATTAAATTTCGTATCTTAAAAATCTTAAAAGCTTCATTACAAAAACGTCAATGAAGCTATTTTAATTGGTAATTACCATAGAAACACCCGGGTAAACCAGACAGTCTAGTGCCGAAGCGGAGCTCTGCAAAAGGCCGCAGAGATTTAAATACCCGCAAAGAGTCACAAGAGGAAGTTTAAAATTATATCAACTTGAGCAGCAGTTAAAAAAAACTCCACGTGGATGACATCCCTTGACAACAGTTTTTCCAAGTGCAGCAAGTTTCCTTTAACCGGTCATCTGGACAGGGATTAAAATGCAGAAGAAGTTCTTGCTGCTGATCATCCATCAGCTCAAATTTGACAACCAGTTAAACCGAGGGACAATCGGACTTGACCAGAAGGCGATCCACATCGCTGTAGCGCTTCTTCTCAACGGGGCGGACGACGCCACACCGGACTGGCTTTCAACACTGGCACCACCGCGTGACTCTGACTCGCTTCACGCCTGGAAGTCTCTCCAGCTACTCCCCACAGTCCAAACACATGTGTCTCAGTGTGAAATGGGGGAGTGGTGCCCTGCGATGGACCCAGGGACAGCCTCCTCCTTGCCTTGTTCCCTGTGAACCCGTAGTGACCACCCGTGACCCTGACCCTGACCCTCACCAGGACAAGTGGTTCGTGAAAATGGAAGAACGCTTTTCTCACAGAATTGGTTCAGATTAAGTATCTGCAGCAACTTTACCTACAGGCCCTTATAACAAACAACTTTTTGATCATTTTAATTCTGCTCTGGTCTGGCGTCACCTTCGGATTGTAGTTTTGCAGCCTGGCACCCACTGAGCCCGGGACCACCGCCAGACCACCGCGATCCTCCTCCGGATGAAGCCGATACTCAACAATTTCATAAAGTCACCCAACACCTAAACGTATCGGGCAACACGCATCTCTGGGAGCTTTCGGGTTTTCTCAGCACCTGATGACGACACCTTTCGTTCTGCATGGCTACTTAAAAACTGGCGGAAATATGAAAACAGGCCAAATGAATGTAAGACTGTGATCATTTTTTATGTGAAAATATGGACTGTAGACAATCCCAACAAGAATGATGCCTCACAAATTAAATCGCAGTTGAAGAAAGAAGCTTTAGTTCTTCTGAAACGCACGTCTTTGGGAGGAGACCCTCAGAGACCGAGAGCGAGAACTCGCAATTTCCACACACACTGAGCTGGATTTGAACCCACAACCAAACAGCACAGAAATGCCATTATTCCTGGTAACATACATGTTATTCCTTGTCGGGAACCAATTTAAAAGTGCAATTCACGTTTCAGGCTTCAAGCGATGTAAACATATCATAATCGTATCATGATCGTAGCAGCAACGTCGCGAGGAATTCGAAAAACGGGGCGCTTGGTCAACGAATAATTTGCTCTAGTCAGTACAATGAAAAGCACATAGTTGCTATTATAATAAATTTTGTTCAGTGTTCATGAGACACGGGGTTTGTTTTGTACATTAGATCTAATAATCAGCACCACTTGACAGGTAACTGGGTTGTTCCCACTTCAGTTCAAACAGGTGTTTCTTACCTGGTAAACCTGACACTGCTGGTCCTCATGGCCGAAGCTCTCACCTCAAATACAGTTTATTGTGCGTCACACCATCAGGGCTCCTTTCGCCTTCAGGAGGTTGGTCCTTTAGAGAAAAGATTTTAAAAAATGTGACGCTGTATGTCTGAGATTGAAAGACTTGAGCTGCTTCTGGTGTTTTATTTCGCTTTCTTTTCAGAACTTGTGTGCAGAACACAATGGAAGGATTTTTTTTGGTTTGCAGAAAAAAAGAGCAGAACAGGACTAACCAGCAGCAGGGAACCCAGAGCAAAGTATTCCGAGACGTTAAATGAGCAGGTTGAAAAACCCTACAGCAGGTGTGTCACCTATTGTCACAGTTCACTACTGCTGTTGTTCTCCTCCTGTTCTGAACCTGTACTGGCTTTTCGTACACCAGTTTTGCACCACCTCGTCGCTGTGCTCTCATTTCACTGAAGTCGATGCACGTTATGCGCTGGTTCCCTGCGATATGAACATTCATAGATAAGAACATTTATTTCATGGGTGCCTCGATTTCTTCCACGTAGTTCAGTTGAACTTTTATTGAGCCCAATGAGGACAAGCAGTGAACCAAAGTGTTTGAGGGTGAATTTTCCTCACTCGTCTGTTTCCTATAAAGCCCGTCTTTACACACCGAGACTTTAGATGTCAGTGAAAGACACTCGGGCAGAATGTTTGTGTCCTCCAGCTGTGAGTTCAGCTCATTCTAGGTTTCGCCACTTGATGGGACTGAATGGGAGTTTGTCAAGACAACACATTTCAGCGGTTTCACTTTTATTTTCATTTTAAATTTGCTTTCCTTCCTTTACATAAGTTACATCAAGAAGTTTCCTTTATCCGTCACTCATTAATTCCTGCTGTAGTGTTAGTCAGGTGTTGGTGGGGGGGTCAAACTAGGCAACATTTTAGCTCCAGCACCAGGAGGAACCAACCCCTCTTGTGTCTCTGCTCTATGTATCCATGAGCACAGTTAATATTGATGTCAATACAATATTTATTACTGTTATGTCCCGATAAGTGTTTTTCTTGGCTTGTTTACCTGCTTACAGATTCCCGGTTGCCACTGGTCCGTCATTCTGCCAATCGTCCAGATTGATGATGTCATACCCCCCGACTGGCCAATAGGATTCAAGGCGGCACGAGTTCAGTCGGCTTGACGTTTCCCTCTCCAGCTTCGTTTCTGCTTTTCCTTCTCGTGTGACTTGCAGTTTGTCCCAGTTAAACCTGGTCTTGTTTTTCGTGTTTCCCTCTTCCAGGTTGTCAGCCGTGTTGATCGTATGAACTCGGGGGAAGCGGACAGGTAAGACCGTCACGTGATGCTCACCTGCACACTCGGGTCCATTTCTGTGCCTGGGGCGCGTTGTTGGCATGTTTCGGTTTGGGTTAGTTGAAGTGGAGATGTTTGCGTTTTTTTAAACTAGTCTGCATCTCTTGCGCTCCGCCCGCCACTTCGTGCGGTTTATTTCTCGCTCTGCTAACGCCGTTTGCGCTGTTTTTGTTTATCATCTGTTTGTTCTGCCCACTTGTACATAACAAATCACTATTGCACTAAATCCTCATTTTTTCCTTTCTTTCTAACCATCGCTAAACAGTTAATATTACCCCCCCCCATACCCCAGGACACTTGGGGTCGTAAGGGTATTTAAATCTTTTTAACTTTCTTTCCTTTTCATATGTTATATCAACAGTTTTATTTTATTCATCACCCATTCTTGCCGTAGTATTAGAACCTTACAGTGGTGTGACCACTGGTCAGGTGTTGGTGGGGGGGTCCAAAAACTGACACTGATCGTTGAAGATAAGAAATACTGAGGGTGGGGGCATAATTTTAGCTCCAGCACCAGGTGGGACCCCTTCCCCTTATCTCTATGCTGTACGTATGTATGTGTGAGCACAATTACTGTTATCGATATGATGTTTGTTACACACAGATACACCTGACCGGTGTCCTCTGCTGGCAGGAAAGTTCTTGCTGACGTTTCCCAGGTTTGGCCTGATGCCGTTGCTCAGCGCAGCGGTGGCACCTCAGCGACGTTTGGCCGCAGAGGAGGATTATTTCCACCGACTTCCCTGAAGGCGGACACGTCCGTTCTCCCCCGTCGACACGGTGACGTGCTGAGGATGGCGAGCAGAGTGTGTTCTGACAACCTTCAGGACGCTGGTGCTCCATGCTGAGGTCAGAATGAGAAAATTCTTGCTGAAAGGGAACCCTAAAGGCAACAAGTAACTAAACCACCCAGAAGTTAGGATTTATTGTTTTTCGTGTACAGTGGGGAGGGGCGTCCTGTATGAAAAACAACAATTTCAAATGGACACATTTAGACATTGTTGGATCCACCGGAAGGGGATAAATTTCCCTTCTCCATGGCTGTAAGCTGCTGTGTAACCTGCCTGTCTTGGTAGTGAAATGCTTTCCGTGGTGTAAGTGTTTGTTTAGCACGTGTAACCGATCCCTGTGAAACAGTCTCACCGTAAACATCAACGCATCATTGTGCCGCTTGGTGAAACACTGCTGTCGTTCACCACAAAAGGTCTGTGTGGGGAAAGGAGAAACCACTGTCTGAGCTGTTTATGGGTTACAGCTCATCACCTACATCTGCGCTTCTCCGTCGGTCCAGGTGAGTCACGTCGCAGGGCCTTCACGCCTTACGGAACCATTCGTCTTTACATGGAGATGTTACATCTACTGGTAGCTCCGTTTGGGTTTCCTCTCCTTATTATCCAACCCATCCCTCACTGTAGATCCTGGAAGCTGCGCTGGATCTCCTGGGGATAATAAAAGCACATCCTAGGTGATGCTGAGGAGGACCATCCTGCCCAGAGACTCATTCAGCTGGAAAAGGTTTTTGCTTTTTGGTGTTTCTTACACCTTTGATCTTTGTTTTCCTGGTTGCTTGTCTACTGTTTGTTCTTTTTGTAGTTGGTATGAAGAGGTAGGCTGCAGAAGTCTTTATTTAGGGCTTGACATCCCTAAAGAATAAGGGTAGCTGAAATCCTTTTATTGTCACTTTTGTACCTGTATAGTTAACGTTCCCCCCCACACCACCACCACCAAACCCCCAAACAGCCTTGAGGTCGTAACAGAAAACGTAACGTAACAGTCTGAAATAGACGGCCTCATGTTTGCCTCTTTACTCATAGTCTGGATGAGGTGCAGCCATGAAGTCAAGTAGTGAGTGATGGAGGAAAAATCTGTTCATTATTTGTGGCGATTAAAATGGCAAACGGCCACTATTAAAAAAATAATAAAGAAAAACAGACATTTCCCACACGTGGGTTCACAGACGGGTTTTTTTAATTTGATTGCTTCAAAATAAGTCAGCTGACATTTTGAATGTCTTCTCACATTTGAACAAAGACCTTACAGAGACCAGCTGGAGGAAAACTGGGGCCGAAAGACAGGCACGATTCCAACAGCAAGTTCAGGGGCCTTTGACCTCCTCCTGAAGACCACCAACGGTGTCGCTTGCCTGAGTCCCGTTTCACAGAACAGCTGTTGTCAACATTTCCTTTGTGCTGTGAGAAGGTAGGCATGCAGAGGCTCACACGAGCAGCTGAACTTCACCGTCTCCAGCTGTACAATCTCTGGTCTACGACTCAAAGCGTCGTCGTGGTGGTTTATCTAAGTGCTCCAGAAATCTGACGTCCCCTTGTTGTTTGAGTCTTTTGCTAAGATAAAAACACTATTCAGCATCATTCGTATAAAGGTAGTACTGGGGGAACGTGGAGGACATTCAGTCTCCCGCCCAAATGTAGTGTCAGACAATTAGAAACATCTCGATGGCGTCTACGGGACTTTCCATGTTTTTTTTTTTCTCTCCTCGGTGAGGAGAGAAAAAGAGAATTAAAAACAATTACAGTTTTTAGAAAATCACAAAGCTGTTTGTTAGATATAAAAGGGAGATCAGGTTAATCCAAAGTAGGGCCTCATTACATTCAATAAAGCCACAATCGTGTTTAACCTAGTGGGCGACGGGGAGGGGGCGTGGGGGTTACTTGTGGAGATACGCATCCAACCACAGGTCTCCAGACTTCTTGAGAGAGCTGGAAAAAAATGGAAAACAATCAGCAGATGGTTGACGGTTCGAGACGCCGAGGGCGGTGGACGAGGCCGGCCTACCTCACGATGTCGGAGAAGCCTCGCCACAGGGATTTAACCTGGTAGGGGATGCCGTGCTTCTCGCAGACGGCGCGGACCATGGGGGCGGCACGCCAGTAGTTGTGCCGGGGCATCGTGGGAAACAGACTGCAGGACGAGAAGAATCATGGGGCACCGAGTGGCACCGGCAGCACGTTGGTTTGGGTCTAGCTGAGCGACGTGGCGAAGAAGGTGCCGCGAGGACGACAAGGTTCATGTTTCACGAGTCGCCTTGTGTGCTGCACTTACTGATGCTCAATCTGGAAGTTGAGGTGTCCGCTGAACCAGTCGTTGAAGAACGACTGCTCGATGTTACAGGTGGCGACCAGCTTAGAAAAGAGAGCAAGGAATTAGCACGATAACAGCGGCACGTTACGTCTGCAGCGGACAGGAGGGTTTTGAGAAATCCCTCCGACTCGAGAGCGTCATTTCGGAAGTAAATCGAGCCGCGTTAGTTTCACAGTTCACCGGCTCTTTTTCAACAAAGCGTGAAGAGGACGTTAAAAGCAGCAGCACCTGCATGGTGAGCCAGTCCTGGTGCTTCTCGTGGTCGATGTCCATGGGAATGTGGTTCATTTGCGTGACCCACACAAACCAGTGGCTCTCCAGAAACCTGCACCACACAGTCGCTCCAGTTCAGACTTTCCCCACACGTCAGTTTAGGTTGGTCACAACAAACTCAAAAGTGGACCGCGGGCAAATATCAACATTAAGAACGCGGAGCGCACCTTGTACGCCATAACTTTTAGCACGTGTGTGTGTGTGTGTGTGTGTGTGTTGCTGTACGCACCTCACGAACGTGACCAGCGCGATCGAGCCGAAGAATCCGTAATAGGGGACGTAGCAATAAAAGTAGCGCAGGTAGTAGGACATTGACCACGCGAGGTCCTGGAGAGGAGCACAGAGAAGACATGAAAGGCGTCGTGTTCCGAATCATTTTAAAGAACCCAAAGTGAATTAACGTGACGATAAACTCACCACCCAGTCGCGACGGGAGACCATAGTGTACATAATCTGAATGCTGAAGTACACAGGAATCAGCAGAGGCGGCCCGACTGAGGAGGAGATGGGAGAGCTTAGGCACTGACCCATTTACACTCTTTTTTCCCCCCTTTAACATGTTACATGGATTATTATTATTATTATTATTATTATTATTATTAATGCTGTTAAAGCACATTAACTGCTTTCACTTTAATTTTCCATACAAGCCAACGTTTGTAACCGGATTCGAGGGTCGAGCCCCAGCAGGAATCCGGCAAAGAAACGGAAGGCGGCGAGAGGGACTCACTGAGGAAGAAGTACTGATGTTGATGATTGTAAGGCAAATACTTCAGCTTCTTTATGCCGTACTGCAGAACAGAACATGGCAAAGCAACAGAAGGGCGTGAGCTTCACGGCTTCTTCTACACGCACCTCGGCGTCTCGGTACGCCTCTGTACCGGCCGGTTTCTTTCAACACATCGGTGTGTTAGTGGTGTAAACTGACGTCCACACAGTGACCTTGTTCACTTTAAGTTAGCAGACTTGTTTCTACACCGTATCCTCAGCAAAGCTTAAGCCACCTGGACACCCGTGACTGGATCACATGCAGCGTCCCAGCCGGGGATTCGTGACGTCAGAGCGGGTCATCCTCACCTCCACCGGCTGCGTGTTTCCCAGCACCAGCGTGTGCAGCATGTTCACGTCAGGGTCCTTGCTGAAGATGTTGGGCTTAGCGTGGTGCTGGAAGTGGCGATGATTCCACCAGTTGGCTGAAGCACCCTGGGGGGGGAGGGGGAGTGTCTGACAAAAGCCAGGCAGAGAACAGAAGGCAGCAAAAGTAGGCAGAAATCCCTCCTTTTAAATACCTTTAGGTGTCCAATTATGAACTTGTGCACCAAGTGGTTCCAGCGTGACTTCTTGAAGACGGACAAGTGGCCAAAATCGTGCTGAAGCCACCCAGCTTGGGACTGCGAGACAGGTGGGGAACATCAGTGCGGCACAAACTCACTCCTTCAAATGACTTTGCTGAACTGTTTACACGTATTTATCTTTGTTCTGCTCTACCGTCGATCCCGCGTCCCCTTCCCTTCCTTCCTTCCCTCCCTCTCTCTCTCTCTCTCCCTCTCTCTCTCTCTCTCTCTATGTTTCCGTGGCGACTACATTGCCAGAGCCACCAGCGCGAGACGCCAGGGCAGGGCAGCGGTAACATTAATGCTTGTGTTCTGGGGTGGGGGTGGGGCATCACTGTACCTGTGCAGTGGTCAGGATCACCGCACACAGCAGGGTCTGGATCCAGCCTGAACCCCAGTACCACAACACCAGCAGAGCCAAGGCTTCCAGCAGCAGGATGTGGCCCAGGTAGAGGCAGAAGAACAGGGGGTCGGTTCGGAACAAGCCCTCTTTCTCCACGCGCTCACGGAGGGCCCGGAAGTCTTGCACTATCGCTGCCTGGGGGCAGCAGGAAAGATGTGAAAAAAGTGAGAGGGGGTGGGGGTGTCCAGAAGCTGAACAGCAAAGTAAGACCCACAAAAGCGAGACCACGTGTAAGGGCAGAGGGGGACGGGAAGCGAATACTGATCAGATGGAGTCCAGCAGAAGCAAGAGAGAGAATCAACTTGAAAAAGCTTCTGATCCCTTAACCACTGGCCTGTATCTCCTGGGGGGGGGTAGTGATTCACTGTGTACAAGTTAAAGTGGCTAATAATGCAGTTGCACAAAACACAAAGGCACACGGGGGGAGGAACGTGAGCAGCGTTAGGAGAACGAATCAAAACCAAAGAGACCGGCTGCTGTAGTGCGAGTTCCACAACGTCAGACGTCTACATGTAGCAGCTCGCGTGTGGATTACAGCCTTATAACCCCCTGAAACGGAGCACCAGTTGAAAGTCCTTCCGCCCGAAGGGGAAACGTAAACCCGGCGAACTGGGGCAGGAGGCGTTGGCCGGAAGGCGGTAACAGATCCTAAGGTGTCGGGAAAATTAGCGCCGACAGCCAGCGTGACCGTTTTCGTCGGCTAGCTGGGCGTTTTAGCTCAGCAGGTCGGGATTAGAACCCTGAACCAGTAACGTTCAGTCAACAACCCAGATCTTTAACTGCACGGCAGCCTTTACGCCGTCGAAGCGCAACCAGGTCACCTGAAAACCGGGATTCCTCACCGGTCAAATATAACCGGAAATTTCTCTAAATTTCACCTAACGTTCAATCTTCAGTATTTGCAGTAGATCTTGAAACTATCGGAATATTTTTTCTTGTCTGCAAACACTAAATAAAATTCATGTTCCAAACAAATTTTTAATCTGATTTTTCCAGACACCCAGTTTGGGTCACTATTTTGCCTCATTTTTAAGGTCACTGTAGGACCGTTTCCAGAAGACGCCGAGAAGGCGCGGAAAAGTCTTTGTGAAACCAGGACGGACGTTCAGGAGGCCCGTGGAGCAGGATGACCTGCCGGGAGACTCACGTTTTTCTGGCGGTCTAAGCTGGGCTCCGAAGGGGCCAGTTCTCCAATCAGCAGCGGCTTCAGAAATTTCCGCACAAACTCGGGCTCCGGGTGAAACGCGTGAAAGGCGTCCTGGCGGTCGGACAGGGAGAGGATGAGAGAAGCAAACGTGTTAACGTCCATCCAAGGAATTCGTGAGGGAGACTGAATGAAATTTCTTCTTTGTTAAATTTGCAGGACCCAAGACAGGGAGGGGGAAGAAAAAAAAAAAAAAAAAAAAATCACAGTCACTTCATGACTCAGTTTGCAGTCATATTCTTACTCTGATAGTCAGATTTTTTTACGAGAAATGAAATAAGTAATATAACACTGAATGGTTCACGTTAACCATCCTACAAACCACAATATTTTATTTTTCAGATGTTAAGGACATATTTTAATGTATCGTGTTAAAAACCAGCAGCACCAAGTATTTAGTCCTTCAAACTCCTACATAACACGGTGACTTTTATTTAAGGAGTTGTTTAGATTAAAATCGTAATGTTGAATAAAAGAAAATTCAAACTGCTTAAGTGCAACACGTAACATAACCTTGTCACAGTCGGCTTTACGTTGGAAAGGCGAGAGGTTCTGCTGAGTTTTAACCCAGGGCAGCTGCAGCCGGACTGGAACAGCACACGTAAACGTAAATGTAAACGTGGTACAAAAGCCGTGTGAGGTGAACAGGGTGCCGGTGTCCACGGTTACCGTGGCGTCCTCCCCCGCGTAGTGACTGATGACCCGGACGCCCCCCGGGTGCCGCGTGGCCCAGTCGGTGATGTTGTAAACCTTCCTGTTGATGACAAGCCACTTGTCCCTCCTGTGGTTGTGCTTCTGCACCTCGTCCCACGTGTAGAGCGAGGAGCCGGGTTCCGGCTGCTGCCCCCCGCCGCCCATCTCTGGTCCCCGGTGCCGAGTTTCGCTGCTTCGCTCTGGCTGACAGACGACCCAGAGAACTCAGAGTCCCGGTTTATATGGCCCGAGGGGGGGGGGGGGGGG
>UFQX01000290.1:589112-646300 GCA_900497675.1 Arapaima gigas | reverse complement strand
GGTTCCCCCCCCCCCCCCCCCAGCTGGTGGGAGATGTCAATCATGACAGTGCAACTTCATAGTGTTGATGACTGAACTGCATCTTCTCCCCTGAAGGATGTACTTATGTTTTCAGGGCCACTGAACAACCCAAGTACCTTTCAGTATGCTAAGGAAAGCCTGCTGGCCTGGCAAGAAGGTCGGCTCAGCACTGACATCACTGAGGAGCAACAGAAGGTGAAGGAGGCAGATCTCATCATTTTTCAGGTTTGTGGGGGACCTTCATGCTGTCCTAATGGCAGTAAAGCACTTTATGCAATGCAATAAATGCTACAACTTGTCACTATCTTCCCTTCTACCAGTTTCCTCTGTACTGGTTCAGCATGCCAGCTATTCTGAAGGGGTGGGTTGACAGAGTCTTAACCCAGGGCTTTGCCTACACCCCAGAGAAAATGTATAATGAAGGCATTTTCAAGGTACCAACATCACCTGAGTGATACAAGTTGTGACCATCTTGCATTGCAGTGATCACTGATATATTGTGCCTCTCCTAGGATAAGAAAGCCATGCTGTCCTTCACAACTAGCTCATATGAGTCAATGTGTTGTGCTGATGGCATCAATGGAGACATCAATGTCACATTGTGGCCAATGCAGGTAGGGAATGGAAACTACTTGCAGATGGCCTATGTTGGTCTCAAACCTAAATCAGGCTCTGATTCCCTTAAACTGTCATTTTCTCTTTCTCCCTCCCCCACAGAATGGCATCCTGCACTACTGTGGGTTTCAGGTCCTGGCCCCCCAGATCTTCTGGGCTGTTGAGCATGTCCCGGAAGCAGCACGCCAGGGTATGTTGGAGGAATGGCGGAAGCGTCTGGAAGGTCTCCTGGAAGAGAAGCCGCTGACGTTCGCACCCTTCCTCAACTTTGACATGAGGACCGGATTCAAGCTGAAGAAGGAAGTGCAGGAGTCGCTGGCTACGTCTGAATTTGGTCTCACTGTTGGCCACCATGTGGGGAAACGGCTGCCCCCTGACAACCAGATCAAGGCTGGTGTATGATGTGCTGGAGTTGCTGAATAAACTGTGGCTGAAGCTGTGACTCAAGTCTGTTTTTCAAAATCTCATGTTTGGCCTCTAGTTGGAGAACTTGAACTGTTTCCTAAGAGGAAACTGCTAGATACAGGTGACTGATTCAGATAGCAGCTGATGTCTCTAAACTTGTGACTCAAGCGCTTCAGAAGTATTTATTTCCATGGGTGAGCTGTATGGCTGAAGTTTCTAACAGCAAACCTCTTGTTGCTTTAGCTTTCACCAGTAGAAGAACAGTGAACTTTGTATACCGCTAAAACTTGGGGGAGGGAGGTGTGACTGGAGATCTCAGCTTCTCACTGGTGGTTAATGGCAACCGTGTGCACAGCATCTGAAGGTTGATACTGACAAACGTAACCAAGTGCGTCAGGTGACCATCTAACCGCAGTCAGCTGCGTTCCGCTCAGCTACAGCGTCTCCAACCAGGTTTATAAATGAAAACCGCCTTTATTCCACTGGGGATTTCGACACGAACGTAGGATTATAAACGCCAATGTCTAGAATGGAAGACGAGGATATCTCGCAAACTGCGCAGTTTTGCGCAGACAGGAGTGTTGGCGGCTTTTTGGGGGGGGCACCTGTACGTAAGCACTTTGGTCTTCTGCGCAAAAGCTGCACCACATGTTCGACTTTAAACCGCACCATTCCGGTGCGTCTGTTCTGACACGGGCTGCGTTCTAGTCCCGCTGGAGGAGGCGCGCAGTACATTTCCCACAGCGAGCAAAGCGCGGCGCGGAAAACGGCCACTTTCCCTCGTGAAAATGTAGTTGCGATCAGAGCCTAAATGTTGACTTGCAGCTGAACATGATGCCGGTTAAGGGTTCAGGACTATAAAGCTGCGCCAGGCTGGTCGCTCCCCGCGGCTTCTGCCTAGTTGCGCTGTGGTTCTTCTTGTGCGGGTTCATGAGCCGCTGCTCTATCATGGGTGTGTGTGTGTACACACACACACACACACACACACACACACACACACACACACACACACACACACACACACCCCTTTGTCTCAGATATGCTGAGCGTTTGCTGCGGTGGAGGTTTCATTGTTGTATAGTAGTTTTGATAGAACTGAATTATGAAGCAGTTGGAAGAACTTCAGTTAATTTTGGAGCTTCTCTGAGTGACAAGTGTTTTGTATCATTAACTACATACTTCTACTTGAATCCTCTCCACAGGAAAGCGAGTGCTCATTGTCTATGCCCACCAGTGTGACACTTCCTTCAACGCAGCTCTCCTGGACACAGCTGTGAGCACTCTCCGGGCCCTGCGGTGCAAAGTGGTCGTGTCTGACCTCTACAGTATGAAGTTCAAAGCTTCTGCCACTGCTGAGGACATAACCGGTAAGAGTTTGTACTCCTCAGGTGCTGTGATTGTGTAACTTCTCTAAGCCTCGTTGGATGTCTGGCTTCAGGTATGTTGAAGAACCCGGACAACTTCCAGTATGGTAAAGAAACCATGCTGGCTTGGCAAGAAGGTCGGCTCAGTGCTGATATTACCGAAGAGCAGCATAAGGTGAAGGAGGCCAATCTCATCATCTTCCAGGTTTGTGGCTCATGCTAAAGCTTCATCCCCAGACTCAGTTCAGATGCCATCTTTGAATGGCTGATAAAGCAGTTCTTCCTAAGTAAAAGTCTCTTCTCCATTACCAGTTTCCCCTGTACTGGTTCAGCATGCCTGCTATTCTGAAGGGGTGGGTTGACCGGGTCTTCACCAACGGCTTTGCCTACACCCCAGAGAAAATGTATAATGAAGGCATTTTCAAGGTATCCCTTCATTACCAGATTTGTCCTAGATGAGTTTCTGTGCCTTGAAGATCCTCCTGTATCTTGCAGCACAAGAAGGCCATCCTGTCCTTCACAACTAGCGCTTATGAGTCAATGTGTTGTGCTGATGGAATTCATGGAGACATCAATGTTGCACTGTGGCCAATACAGGTAAGTGGCTACCCCCCCATGCTATGAGGGATGGAGCCTGTGGTAGACCTGACCTATAAAATGCTCCATGATGTATGGCTATTAAATCTTCTGGAAGGAGGTTAATCAGATCTGATCTTAAGCTCTATACCTCTTTTTAACTTGACTTGGAGACCAGTTTGCCTCCCACTAGAATAAAATGGGATGTCTGTCTTTCTACAGAATGGCATCCTGCACTACTGTGGGTTCCAAGTCCTAGCGCCACAGATCTTCTGGGCTGTTGAACATGTCTTTGAAGAAGCACGCCAAATAATGATGGAGGAATGGGAGAAGCGTCTGGCGGGTCTCATGGAAGAGAAGCCACTGACGTTCGCACCCATTACCAGCTTTGATGTGGGGGCTGGATTCAAGCTGAAGAAGGAAGTGCAGGATTCACTGGCTATGTCTGAATTTGGTCTCACTGTTGGCCACCATGTGGGGAAACGGCTGCCTCCTAACAGCCAGATTAAAGCTGGTGTATGAAGTGTTGGAACAGCTTCTCTGAATAAAGATTGTTATGGAATGTGACTCAGGTCTAACTCATGAGGTTATTTTTATTAGAAATAATGCCCTTGGACTAGGATTCACTGGCTGACCATCCAAGTTGGTGGAACAGGGCCCCCAAGCATGAGACATGAAGGAACTGGGGTCCAGCTGGGCTTGGCATGATATGCAAGTATTGCTTTGTCAGTAGTTTAAGGCCAATAAACACAACTCTCCCTTAAGTATTGAACACTTACACTAAGAGAATTTTGATTCCACTGGAGTCCTGTACTGTGCCAAAATGCACCAGTCAGATGAGGGGAAAGTAGTTATGTTGTCCACCACCTCTTACCATGTGTGCTCTTTACTGGTGAGCCCATGTGACTCGTTTTGCACTGTGGATTTAGTTTTTACACTTCGGTTTGTCCAACTGCTCGCTATTCAAAGTGCCCCCCACCAAGCATGAATAGCTAAATATTGTCACCCCTTCACAGGCTGGCTTTTGCAGACCTGCTAGTGGGAGGTTATTGGTAAGTGTGGAGAAGTGGCATCACATGTAGTTGCCACTCAGCATCTCCACAGCGAGCTGCAGATAAAATGTGAAAACTGTCCCATACGCAAGACTCCTGCAGGCAGCCATTTAGGAAAGTAATGTTCTGGTTCGATACCAATTATTTCAGCAAACGCCTTGAATCTGAAGTGAGTTGCATTGTTCTTACTCACCTTAATCACTTCTTCATATTCAAACCCTTCCAAAATACGTGAAGTGCTGTGTGAATCTAAATCCTTGCATTTGTGTGCTGATGTTACAAGACATCACTGCAAGAAAAAAAGACACTTGCATATAAATCTTCAAACTATTTAATCATACGAAAACAAAAAGGAGGTACCACACATGGCATACAAAATGACAGCTCGAGTTCAGTGTTTTTAGCCCCATACCAAGAGTACTACTTGTCAAGACAAAATATTTATCCTGAAACAAATGTTTGTTTCAAACTCATTCTAAAGAAATCAGATTTAAAAAAAAATAATAATCTAAATTCAATAACGTCTATGCTTTAAAAAAAAAAAAAAAAAAAAAAACAATCGGAGAAAAGCATTTTGTCAAAGAAAGCTTTACTGGCATTTGTCTTCACCCAATGTTCAATATTACTGAAGGACAGACTTACGTTTGGTCATAGAGGCAAATTCTAGAAGGCGTCACTTTGAGTTCACATTGTAAAACATTTTTCCTAGTAGAAAAGGCAAAAACTGTACAAAACCTAGTTTTAAATACAATCAATCATATTATACTTAAAAAAGTCCACAGGTTTCGTTGAAGGAAAAAAAAAAAAGACAAAAAAAGAGCAGCCAGAAAGTGAAATTTCTACAGTGTCAAACCGGTTAATGTACAGAAAGATTGACACTATTTGTCGGCTTAACATTCGGGCTACGTGAACATGCAGTGGGGCTCTAGGGCGACGTCCACAGCAGGCAATTTCTCAGCAATATTATTTGGTATCAAACTAAAGCAGCAGAGTTAACGTCTCTAGGAAGCCTGTGGTTCCCGGTTAAACGCAAACTGTCCTAAACTGGATTATTACCAATGTTCTTACCAAAATTTAGAGAACCAATTTAAGATTAAAAAGACCCTTTTGTTTTGACCGTCACACAATTGGTTTATAACAAATAGGGATACACGTCTTCAGCTTCACAAAAGAAATAATAATCCCACTCAAAGAGCTTTGTAAGGCATGTGCTGTACAAATCCCTGGTTTTAAGCATAGCGCACAACAAAGACACCCTAAAACCGCTGCCGACTGTCTTAAAGCAGCATTTTGCTCCATATGCGACACGCTGCTTCAACTATTGTCATTTCAACGTCAAATTAAAACAGAATTTAAAAGTGTAATTTAACATACACCCAAATGATAAACATGAATACACTCCTTTGTGCCATCAAAAACAAAACAAAAGCGTTTGCTAACACGAAACATACTGAGATGAGAAAGGTGTGCCTTTCCAAGAAATAAAACGCGTGAATCGACGCTAGACGAAACCACGTCTCCCATTCAGAAACACTGAGGTGAAATTTTCATTGCACAGACTAATCTACATCCGATGAAACGGTTGCCTAACAAGCAGTACAACTCTACACCCAACTTCAAAATGCTGTTAAATCAAATACTTAATTTCCTCAAAGCAATAACAATCTTTATTTACCAGGGTCAGTAAAGCGGATGTGTAGGTTACAGTACGATGGGATGGATGTTTTATTTGGAATCTCCAACACGAATATTTGCTGAAGGAAAATTTGGGCACATTGACAGGTTAATAAGGAGGGGGGGTGACAACCCTAAACGGTGATGAATACAAAATGCTTACAGGAATCAAGGTGATGGAAATACTTGTGTTTTAAGTGTGATTGTGTCTGATGACAAAAATTACGACCCTTTTCTTACAGCTGCCATTCTGAACGACAGGTTTCAAAAATTTGTTTCAGCGCACAGTCCTTATATAATCCGTGTCCCAAATGGCCTAAACTCACCTGATAGCGATTTGAATGGCACCTGTTTTTATTAGTCACAGCAACACTAAGTAAATCTTAAACAAAACCACCATTAATGTTAATGCAAGGATTACCTAGTGGGAAAGCCAAGAAAGTGACCAACAGTAGCATGCTATCTTTTGGCACTAGTTTATTCTTTTTTTTTTTTTCCTTTCAAAATTTCTAAACAAAAATGAATCACATTTCGCTCAAGATTTCAGTGCAGTTACGCAAAGTATGCATGCAAGATATACGCTAAACTAAATTGTGACAAGTAACTTAGTTGCCCATTTTAGATTCTTATACTCACTTCAGACAAATGCCAATTTCCAAACAAAAGCAATTATGTGCTTGTGGTGGCTGGACACACTAAAGAGAAAAAGGCAAATCCATGTTTTGTAATGACACTCTATTCATATGAACTCCCAAAGATACATCATGTCAACTAAACCTAGCACAAAATTACAAAGTCATCCTCAGATTAAGCATGTGACATGACATCCTAAAAAATTTTACAAGAAAATACACATCCACACTCACACACACAAAGAAAATTCTATAAATTGATTTGTTTCTGACAAAAAAGGAAGAATAGGAAGACTGCTCTAAACACAAAAGGGAAAAAAGAAAACCTCTAAACAAGCTGTACTATTACAAAAATTACACTTTTGCAATATCTAGTGGTTATGTTAGGAAGTTCTAGAAAAATAGATTTTCTTTGCTCGTAACAATATTTAAATGTAACTTTATACATTTTTCTTGAAAAGAGCAGTCTTTCTAACTCACTGAATTGGCAGCACTATCAACAGTAATGAAGAGCACACAAAAAAACAAACAAAAAACCTTATATAATTAATAAGCGTCAAAAGTGTCAAAGATGAAATTTCAAGCATCAGAGAAGCGCAGAGGACAACGACTGGACGATGAACTTTTGACGTCACATCGACATGCTAGGCAAACGATGAACAAACGGGAACGAAGATATCTAGAATAAAACAAAACAACAGGGAGAACAACCTAGTTAAAGCAGCGATGAAACAAGGAAAGGAAAAGGAAGATCACAAATGATTATCTTTGCATGGGATTTCACACATATTGTCTAAACACTGAACAATTAATGCAGAACAGACAAAAGGAGGGGCGGGGGGGTTATGAGCAACATGCTAAGGAGGCTACAGATGACAACTGACAGCACACAATAAGACACCACACAGACTGCCTAGTCCAGAAAAACCTGTGGCCTGATGGGTGGCTATTGCTTTGGAGGAAACATTTCAAGACAAAATGATCATTCCAGATGACAAATGAATTGACTTTTCCTACTATGTTGATTTGAAAAAGGTTCATTAAAGGAGGCCAGAATCATATATACAATATAAGCTCTATATATGTGTATATAGATGCGCATGTCATTTTATTTTTTTTTATATATATATGATATATATGCACGCACACGCGTGTGTGTGTGTGTGTGTGAGAAAATACCAACTTACATGGACCACATTTTCCCTTTTTTTGCATGGAGTGCCAGGCAATATGTCTGCAGAAATGACCACTATAGGAAAAACCACAGGTGGAAGTTGACAGGCTAAGTGTTCAACTGTTAAAGGTTGTGTGTTGGGGCTCAATGCGAATAATTTGGATTTTGTGCAATTTTATTGTGCATTGATTGCTCGACTGAGAAAGTAACGTATCGTAGTAAAGAAATATGTAAACAAGGAATATAACAACATCTACAGAATTACCATTTTATAATGTGCATGTTTCCACACCTGGTCTAAGAGCAAACGTGCATCCGAGGAAAACTTTTTCCTAGCTGAAAGCATTTGGCACATTATTTACATATTGAAACAAAGTAAGAAGTTAAGGCTTTAGATCAGCTTAAAACAGGCTAAAAAGATAACCTGATTAATTTACTCCTAACTGGTGAACAATACGTGCCTTTAAAGTGTGTCTGACAATTTCAGTAAGGATCTATGTGACCTCATTGTATATTTTATACTGTCATCTTGTGTGTTTATTTTATAAAGCTTCTATTGCACTTGGAAATAGTGTCTCGGAAAAAGAGCTGCTGACAGACATACAACCACGGCAGCTCGCAATGTGAAAGTACTACTGTTTGGCGACGCTGTTCTGCGTTAACTGCTGAACTTCCAGTTATCCCTGTCGTTCGTAAAGTGTCCGTGTTGGCGGGGGGCCGGGCAGCTGCGGTGTGAACACTTCATCTAATAATACAAACACTCACTTAAGCTGTGAAAATTGGCTCACGTTGAAGATCGAGAATGTTCTGGAATCTTTAGCAGCACTTTAGCATTTTACACCTTTTTCACTACCATGTATAAATGAACACCATTAAGTGAAAAGGCTAATATCTTAAACCTTGCACACCCAAATTTATTATATATCAATACATTAACCAATTTGAACACTAGAATTCTAAAAAATACTGTTGAAGTAAAAATTTTTTATTAATTTAATTCAGAGAAATAATTTACGCAATAAATAGTCTCCAGTATTGAGGAGAAATATAAAACCCCTATAAAAATAGAAAAGGCATAACAATAATTTTGAAATATACATCTGGACAATTTCTCTCCATTTGTATAAAAATCACCTTTTATGACCCTGGATGTCTAGGAACTCCATTAGTCATTACCATTTTTATTTAAGTACATAACATTTATTTTGTATCACCAATTCAAACGACTGAGGAGCTTTTAAAACTTTTATATATACTCACATTTAGGAGGAAAAGAAAAAAAGAATCAGGGTACTACAGGTCTGTCTGTGTCTGAAAGGTCAGAGAGGTAGCACAGACTAGTCCTATCACTGGTGAGTAACTAGTAACTAACCAAACATAACAAAAAGCAACCTTCAGATTGGCATCATTCTAATTACTGATAATTTGTCTATGAAGTAAAGATTTCAGAACTAAAATATTCACCCTTCCTCATCCTAACTGTTTACTTTTTTAATCTCTATTATTGCTGCAAGTCAAAAATGCCAAAAAATAATGACATTTAATATCAAATAGAGGGACATTGAAGACATTTCCACAGCTGAAATTTGAGGTTATGCTGAGTACGTGCAAAGGGTGTCTCTCCGATGCAGGTCGAGATGCACGTTAAGTATTCAAAAACGATACCAGAACAGAATCTCTAGTCAATTTCCTTTCTTTCTTACAAACACACACAATTTTTGTGCATAGCGTGTGGCCTATCAGTTTTCAAGGCAAAAAACCGAGTCTCAGTGAAAAGTGTGTGCCCGTATAGTACCAAACACACTCCAACTATTTCAACACAAAACTACAGGCAGAAAGCAACAGGCCACAGCTTCCAAAACAAACTCAGCTGCTTTCCTCAACTCTTATTAAACAGGCAAATAAAATGGAACAATGCTTCCCAAAGAAATGTTACTCATTTCCATGAGCTTTTTAAAATGTCACAGGAAATAATTAACCACACACTGATGTCAATGGACTTGAATTTTTTTCCCCTATAATACAAAATGCTTTGAGAGTGTTTCCACAGTTGTGAAAATGTCCAAATGCCCTCTAGTTTCAAGTGCACGTTCAGACAAATTTTGGGTCTGGGCAAAAATTTTGAGTCACATTTATGGGGGGAAAAGGCAGTTTGTGGGAGATCTGTCATCGCTAGAAATAATGGGGAGGAATACTTCCGTGTAACAAATTACATCTAAATTTAAGGGGTTATAGGAGAGAAAATGTGGGCTACAAGGCTTCAATGTGTAACACACCTTTTAGACTTCAACTGCTACACAGCACACTCCTATGTGATGTGGCATCTTAACTTAAACGTTTTTCAAGTGAACCACAACAAAAGTACCCATTTTCAGTTGAACAAAATCTTCAAATTAACATTTGTTGCTTTTCTGTTGCCTTCTTTCATAATACAAAAAAAAATCATGAGCAACCCCAGAGGAATGTGGGTTTCTGAAATACTCAATGGGGTTTGTCATTTACTTTCATACTCCACTTACCAGAAAACATTTCATAACCAAGTCCATTTGAGAGAAAAAGCACTCAGTATGGCTTGCTGTCGTTTTTGGATCGCTTAAGCTGAACCTTCAGTCGCTTCATGCCAATCTGGAAACCGTTCATCGACTGAATGGCTGCCTGAGACGAGACTGGATTGTCATAACTTACAAAACCTGTAAAGAGAATTGACATAATGTCAGTCACAGTCTTCTTCATGTTCTTCAGTAACTTTGGATTTTTTTTTTGGTTCCAACACTGTCACAACTAGCTGGACAATCTCAGCTCGCTGGCTGCGCTCAAGCTCATCGCGTCAGACCGTTGGACTGTTTTAAAGCAGTTACTGAGAAAACAGGTCACCTTAGATTGTGTGACTGTTCAGAAAGGTTAATCAGTTCAGCAAAGCTTGCAGAGATATACTCCTTTACAACTAAGACAGTAGGTCCCCACCATACTGCCTCCAGATGCTAAACGCTGAGGTACAGAAGCACGTCTGATCTTATCTCAGCATTTACTAATGTCACAGACATCACAGCAGAAAGACAAATTGTCAGAAGCTGGCTTTGGTTTATATTCATATTGTTCGTGTTTATGACAATGTGAACCAGTTGTATCACAATGGGGCGCAACAAAATAATAAAAAGCTACTCCCACATTTAAGGAAAATAATCTATTCTCTTCTTACCAAAACACTTGCTAAGGTTGGTCTGCTTGTCAATGAACACCTTGGCAGAGATAACATTTCCGAATGGCATGAACATTTGGAGCAGATCTTGATCTCCAAACTCCTGGGGTAGGTGGTAGATGAACAGATTGGCACCTTCAGGACCTTGGTGAATGAAAACAACAAAGTGTGACTGGCTTACCACTCTGAACGAGGGCAGCGATAAAAAAGCTGCAATTTTATAAACTTCAATGATTACATAACCAGCAAAGATATGCACTGGATGTTCAGATCAAAACAAAACAGGGCAAAACAAAACCTTCTGTTAGGGATTTCCTCTCGTTTATACACGATACTTTACTAATAAAGAAGTATTTTGGAAAGTGGTGAAATCTTAACCATCATCCATTTCTCACTTGCTGTTGCAGGATATAGATCTTCAGCAGAAGGCGAGAGCAGTTAAGTATCTCCAGCCACTATAGCTACATATCATTGCTTGTATAACTACAACACTACCTTGCTCGTATTGTATACGACCGTGAAGGATATTAAACTGAAAACCAGACTTTACAGGCTGAAACTGACGTGAATGATGTGCGAGTAAAACAAACTGAAAAGGGCAATTCAAGGGTTTACGGGTAGGTAAGTAAACATTTAACAAAATGGAGCAGCTCCTTCCAGCACTAGTTTCTAGCCTGTCAAAATACACACCTTCCTTCTGACTGCCGGCAGCACCCATATTCTGCTGGGACAACAGGCTCTGATTGTAGAGGCTGGGAAGGGCAGCTGCTGCGTATTGCTGAATGCCCGAATACGCCTGCGACAGCGCTTCCATAGTGCTGCCCGTGCCGTTGGACAAGCTGCCACTCCCAAGTCCTCCATTCAAAGCAGCCATACCTAAAGATTTAACAAAGGATGAGGTCTTCCTGCACCAATCTATATGGCAGAAACCACCTTAGCACTTGTATCTACCATACATTTTTAAAGTAGATTATTCAATGTTCCTACAAGTAAAACGTTCTTTTCCACTGCGGCACGCCGACTCCCACCTTTTGAGAAGTCATCTGAAGTCTGCGCTTACCTGCTAGCGAACCCATGTTAAGTCCTGCCCCTGCACCAGCTGCTAGGGACTGAAGGGCTCCAAGGGAGGCCATGGGGTTTACTGAGGAGTTGGTACTGGAAGTGGGAGATGACCCTGCTGTGAGACAAAAGAAAAGAACCAGATAAGACTCTGCTCAAAGCATACTGTGGCCAAAATGTGCCAACAGGCAAGAAGAGTAATTCAGCGCAGAGCAAAATAAATGTTCCAATATTACACTACAAAACATGTTGAAAAACCTCTCTGAATTTCCTACTGATGCTTGATTTGTACCTGAGCTGGTCAGCACGCTGAGGGGGCTGCTGGAGGTGGTGAGAGCACTGGAACCAGTCGGGGTGGACTGGGCTGCACTAGCTGCTGCCGCAAGGGCTGCCAGGTTCTGCATAGCATTCAAGCCTGCGACACAGCAGACAAGAAGTTCATTCACTCCTACACGGTCAGTCATACTGGGCAGCTGGCATGCTGCAGTTTGCTCCATTTGCTTCCCTTTTTTGTTCTATTTATGTCTTTCCATACTACTCCTACAGCCATGCCAGCAGATTTTGTGTTGCCACACACTTAAATTAGTGCACTTTATTTTCTGTGTTCTGTTGATGATGAATCCATGTTTTTGCTTCACTGCTTGCTTTATCCACTGAGGGCTGCAGCTGTCACAACAGCAGTTTTTGCATAAGCTGCCCTTGAACAGGAGAACTGCGATTGCACTGCAGAGGTTTGGAGTTCTGAAGAGGCACGAGATGAGTTACCTCAGCTGCACAAGAGTGCATATTAACAGGTTTTAGAATGCCACCAGAGACCATCAGCCGTGTGATGGTACTACACGTGGTGGGGTAACTGTGCCTAGAACAACAGACGGCGTAATGCCGTTGTAATTGCAGTTTTGGAGTGAATCTGCAACATGGACATTGACATCTTTATAGCCACAGTGGGACCACACTGTATGGCCTGCATGTTTCCACATGCCATTGCACTTGTCGTCATGAAAACGGCATATGACCACACTACAGCTGCAAGAATTCACACACGGCACCTGAGAACAATGGACTGGTCAGTTGCACTGTGAGTGCTGCCTTTCTTTATCTGCAACTACCTGCCTGTTTGTAAACTTGTGTAGTAACAGAATATTTCAGTATCTTCTTTCACTATATTTTTGTACGTGCACTGGTGTAGCCTTGTGCCATTTCCTTTGGGGCCAGTAAATTATTTATCAATAATTTATCAATTTATACACTAGCACATGAACTCAAACTCTTGTGGTGTAGTATGTACCCAGTGACTGGGTTATAAAAATATTGTTATACCAAATGTTTGTATTCCAAATAGATATTATTCTGTTATTGGTGTCATATTGTGAAACGGATTTAAAAAACAATACAATTCCTGAAAATGTTCTGTAGAACATGGGAAAAACTTCTTTTACACATGTATCTCAAACAAATTGAAAGGCTGCTGACAGGAACAGGCATTGCAAAATGTGCTGTAGAGGAATGTTAGGTGGGTGGTCCTGGCAGTTTCTTTTGACTGGCTGAGCTACAACCTGGAGATTCAAGCAAGAGTAATTCCATAACGGTGCATTTGGTGACCACATCAAGCAATGATCTAGATTCCTGAGATGGAAAAATATCAAGGCGGGAAGAGAATACAGGGAAGGTTACCTGACATGGGATGCAGGTTGTTGAGCGTGTTCCCAGAGGATGCAGACTGTTGGAGGAGCTGCAAATAAAGCTAGACATTACACCAAAACAGAGAACAGACAGCATCAGGACTGCTTCCATTCTGGTGAATACTGGAGAAAGAGAGAAGGAGAACAGCTGGAGAGAGAGGAGAAAAAGAGAGAGAAAGAGCGAGAGGGCGAGCTGGAAGGAAGAAAAGACAGAAGAAGGTGGTAGAGGTTTTCACAGCACACCCATGGAGCAGCACCAACATCAAAACCAGGCCTGACATCTGTGTTGGACTTCAACTTGTATCATGTGATGAATTTTGAGAGATTGAGGACCAAAGCCAAGACTAATACTGTTTGTTTGCAGCCAGATTGGTTATTAAAGACCTGTCCAACATAGGTGTGCAGCCACAATACAGCACATTGTGAGTCAAACAGAAAAGTGAAAACCGAGTTGGAACACGTTGGCTATGGAGGGCATCTTTTCATGTACAACTGATGTCATTTATGAAGCCAAGTGTTCTCATACCTAACTTTTCACAAATAGTGTGCATATGCTAATACTTTCTGCAGTTTCATTATGAATATGAACTGGAAACCACAATTAATCTCTGTTAGGCTATTAATCTGTTGCCAAAAATCTTTGCCATGCAATCAAGCAATTTCAAAAACCATGCTTATATCAAGGTTAGCTTCAACGTTCAAAAATAATTCTCTACTCATTAACAGGTTTTAGACAATGCGATTAGCACACAGTTAAAGGAACCGAGTCCCAGATGAGGTTCCAGCTGGAGGAGAGAAGCCACTTACTGCGAGATACTGAGGCCCAAGGGAATTGAGCCCTGTCAGGTTTCCCCACATGGATGCAGCGTTGAGCTGCTGCATCTGCTGCTGGAGCTGCTGAGCAATGCGTTTCTGCTCTTTGTCCTTCTGGGTGTCAGCAAATTTGACCACGATCGGGGATGAGCAGCCCTGGTCAGGAAGAGGGCAGTGAGCGACGGCATGGAGTTTCAGTAAAGCAGTCTTAAAAACAAACCTAAACAACTGGCCTTCATTTAAATTCTCCATTAAACAAAACCATACTTTAAAAAAAGGGAACAACTGAAATAACCCAATACCTACAAAATCACACATTAAGACAAAGAAGAATGGACCATGTGCTCAATCTTAAATTTCTCTTGGCCAGCATTAATGACTTGATTCTGACCTAAAACTATCAACATAGTGACCTTATAAACCGTGTTCTTTACGGTTATGCAGTAACTATACTTATGTTTATAGGTATGTAAGTAAGCTGTTTCCAAGGACTGTAAGTAAATATAAAGAAGTCATGGTGCGGGTTTTGCTCTTACCTCCATAGTCTGTGACTGGTGCATGGCCTTTATGGCCGTTTGAGCCATCTGCCTTGCTGTGAAAGTGACAAACGCACAACCTGCAATACAAATGCACATAGAACACAAACCCAAGATCATTAAACTTGCCACGGTGCAAGTTAAATGCCCTCAAAGCTCAAACACCCTCCACATAATGCAGGTATGAGCTGAATGGAGGTGGGATGACTGCCTTACCACGACTCAGTCCATCTGGTCCACGCAATATCCTGCACTCCTCAATCTGCCCGTATGGTGAGAACATAAGCCTGATGTCATTCTCATTGCACTTCTTTGAGATCATTCCTATAAATAACTTCCTGTCTTCCACTGCTGAAAGAAAGTCAGAAATACAAGCAGCTCTGTTAACAAGTGGGCCTTGGGTATGTTTCTGATTGAGTAACATAACTCACATCTCTCCATATAGTCAGACATGTAAAACCAGTGCAGAAAACTCAAGATTAACACAGAAAAGCTTACATTGTAAAAGTATCAAAGCAGGATATAATTTACATTTCAGTAAAACTGTAAAATATACACACCCATATAATAAGGCACTATACATTTGACAAACACACTAGCTCAAAAAGTAGACATCTGAAGCCACTGCCACAATTTCTTAAATGACTACAGGGAAAAAAAAAAAAACTACGTTGGCCACAAAATGTCAGATGACTTCTACTGAAAAAACAGTGCAAGACATATTTTATTCAATGAGGATATACTTTATTCAACATTTTTCTATTCTCCTTTCAGAGGCCATTTTACATGTCCGAGTCTGAATGGCCGACTTAGAAAAACATTTACCATTATTCTTCTCACTGTCTGCAGGCTTCATCTGGATTGGGTGATGCATCTACATAAGAAAAACAAATGTGTGAGACAAAAGATTTGCAAAGACAAATTAAAATGCATCTGACCTCAAGCTGTCTGGCTAAAAATACCACAGATGACTTTCACAGTGCCTTTTACACACAAAAGAAACCACAGACTGACAAATATCAAGACCATCAAAAAAAATGCCCTGGACAAATCTGCTGCTTATTTATATTTCTCTACTGAGCAAAGCACAGGACATTTATTGGCTGGAAATCACATTTTCAATTAACACAATTCAAGGCCAAGGAAAGGTGAATGAATTGTCAGTTTATTTCACAAAAGGCAATCAGGCACCAAATTTGACCTTAGAAGTTTTCCTGCTGATCCCTGTGAGAACAATAATTTATTAAATAAATTTACATTGCTAATAGTTATGACGGACAGGGATCTGCACATGAAAACTCCGAGGGTCTTGTCACGGTGGGAATGACTGGAAACATAACTTTTTATAGTAATTAGTGAGCACCTCATTGACTGATACCAGTCTGCGGTTTTCTGTGTGTTGCTTTAAGATTTGTGTTACTTCAATGCACGCTTAACATATTATAGTAAAGGTAATTTAACAAGTAGTGAAGCATTTTAGCAAGACATCAGGCTTGAAAGCACACTATCTGGCATCTGTAAATTTTCTAGTACTACATTCATTTATCTGGCTGTTTTCTCCAAAGCAACTTACTATGTTAGAGCTGTATATTAATCTATAACAATTTACTCATTTACACTGGCAGATAAGTTCTTACCCTGAATTGCTCCAGTAAAAATTTGACTGACAGATAATAGAGTCAACGGTGGGATTTGAACCTGTACCCTCTGAACCTAGAGGCAGAAGTTGCAACCACATTGCTACTAGACTGCAGTGTTGAGGCTCTACACAGGGCACCTTTAAAGTCTATTTGACTCCTGTAACATTGGAGAGCTGCACTTACCCCCGGCAGTATTTTCATATTGTGGAGGGCATTTTGTGCTTCCAATGCTGATTTACGAGTATAATACGTTACAAAACAACAACCTATAAAAACAAAAAAAACAGATTTAAGTAATTGTATGAAAACACCAATATACTGACTCAATACATTATACCTACCAAAAGTACGTTATTTTAATGCCACATTACTACTTCCTTTTGTCAATCTACCAGAATAAATCCCCTAATGAATCTGAACAACCAAAACATGCGTTAAGAGCCAAGTTCCAGGAGAAATGAAAACGGGAACTGATCCGTTTAGTGAAAGTAGTCAAACTTGCTCAGCCAACTGCATATTTTGTGTGATGGTTGAAGGGGGCAATAGCAGTGGTTGTATTACAGCACCAGAAATAACTGGTGGTTTGCTAGTTAATCCATATCACAACAAAACAGGTCACCTGTGACAGGGTCCAGGTGGCGAGGCACTTGCCCCCTCTAGTGATTACAGTGCAAAAGGACAAGAACATATCTCTACCACTTTGCTAACACCAGTTAAGGTCCTGATTAAATTAACATGCTGAACAACTTTTACAAAGAAATACATCTGTGGTGGTGCTCCATCTGTGCTCTGACTGGATGCTCCAAAATGTCTAGCTTGCCACCAACACAGTGGAAGTTTTCTGAAGACAAATACATATTGGAATTTTCCATTTTCAAGGTATTACAGGAGAGGTGAAGGTGACCAATACAGCTAAATAGAAGATGATACACCGATTTACTGTATAGAAAAAAGTATTAGGTAATGCATTGTAGCTCAAGACACTGTCATGAATCAAAGCAAACTTGATAGGATCCACAGCAGCCATAGAATAACCTTTGCTCTGAGGGGGGTTCTGACTCCTGTCCCTCAGCACATTGATCTCGTAGACGGCACCATAGGGCTCAAAGAGCTCTCGGAGCTGTTCTTCTGTCCACGAGCGGGGAATCTGGCCCACAAACATCTTGATGGCATCGATGTCAGGCTGGTCCGGGTGGTCCAGAGTCCCATTCATTTTCTTTGCTCTGGACACAAGAAGCAAATTATACATGTTCAAATGTACATTTTTTGTACATGCTTTGCTGTGCATTTTGCAGAAAACCAAAGTGCATTTGAGCAATAGATGGAGGGAAAGATGTGGAATTACTGAAGTTCCGTCAACTAATCTAATGCCACCATTTTTGCCAGCACACAATATGCCAGTAACTGCACAGAGAGTTCCGTCACCTAAAGGTTCTCACTTCAAATCCCACCGTCTTTACTATTTGTATCACAAAGTAGGCATTTGTACCCAAACTGGCCTACAACACTTTCTGTTCTGGCTATGTATATTGCCAGACTTTTCACAATTTGGCATGAAGTAGCTTAATGATGGTACAGCAATGTGTGACCTTCCAGGACAGTGTTTAAGTAGTCAACCACTATGCTCACCACTGCACATTAGTTCACCAAGACAACAGATTCCTTTTAACCAAGATTCCATATAGAACTATCAAACACTGAAGAAAAGAGTTAAGTAAAACTCAGATGTAAACATTGTATTGCTGCCTGTCATGTGTTATGACTAACACAGAAGTATTACAACAAACAAATAAAAAAAAATCCTGAAAGGAAAAAATGAATATGGCACCAGTTAGTCCTAACCAGACATAACTAGCATCTAAAGGCAACTGTGAGCAAGGCACTGAAACAATGGCATCCTCTTTCAAATGCTGTTCCAACTCAAAACATTCAGCATCACAGAAATAAAAAAAAAAAAACCATTTAAAATTCCATAAACACTGGATTCATTTTGTTTCTCCTAAGTTTATCAACTGATACGTAACAGACATTTGCACTGGACACTTTTCAGCACTTTCTCTCCAGGTAAATGCACATTTCATTTAGTGGGCTGAACTCTCAATTTAATTGTGGGGGAGAGAAGTACTTTTAATTAACTCAGAACAATTCAGACATTTATTATTACAGTACTTTTATTCCCAGAGTTTCCTTACATTTAAAGAAATACATCACAGCCATAAAAATAAAGGCAAGCGAAGATGAACTGGCCAGAATGACATGAATAACTCACACTTACTTCAATAGGAAAATAGATAAAGAGCAAAACAATTTTACAGATTTCTGAAATATTTCAAGCTGGGAAAAATACTCAAGACATCAGATTTTTCAAAGGTGCAATCCCAACAATGTGCTTTTCCCCACTATCTGTTCAACTGCAGAACCCACTCACTGTGGCATTATTATTGAGACAACTATTTCCAACTATACTTGTTTCAGAGGTATATTATTAGATTTGACTTGTGGCCCTCTACATATTACATCATTACACAGTTACCAAGCATTGTGACCTTTTGGCTAAGGTCAGTTAGGGATGACATATGCACTGGAATAATGATGGGCAAAATATGGTCTACCAGAAAAGTCATGTGAGGGTACATCTGAACCCCAAGATAATTTTGATTTCGACAACCGTTACAGTTAATAGTAAAGAATAAAAACCGAGCACAACGTTCAAGAAAACCATGGGCCTTTCAAGAAAGGGCACAGCAATAAAATAAAACATTTGCATGCTTTGTTTAATAAAGAAATGATGACTGGGGTCTGAAAGTAAAATACAATACAGCAAAGTCATCAAGAATGATTAACTCCACCAGATATAGCCTTTCTGTCACCACCCAGGTGACAGAAAAACACAGCAAGACTGACTTTAGCTTGCATACATTTACACATGACCACTTAAGTTGTTCACACACTGAATGTAGTGGCTGCAGGCAGACAGCAATGAAACTGGATTTCACACTTAACACTTCATTTATCAGTACTGAAAATGAACACTGCCAAGTCATACTGTAAGTAATGCTGCCAGGGAGCAGAGCAAGTGTCAGAAGAGCAGAAGAGACTGGACACAAAGAAGCTGTGATACTTTAAATTCAAAACAATTCAGCCAAGCTAAGAATTCCTAATACATCAATCAATCAATCAATCCATAGGAGTGATTAATTTGAAAACCATAACCGCACAAACCTTAACATACGTTACAAATCTCATCAATAACATTCTTTCCCACAGCAAAAAGAGACACAGAAATCAGAACTCGAATAGCAGCGACTTACACTGGGCTGGAATTCAAAGTGCAATGATCCACCATCATCTCAGGTAAGAAGTCCAGTTTAAAAGAAGCCATGTTGCTATGTATAAAAACCCAAACTGGGGGAAAGAAACCGTACCAAAGGTCCTAATAAGAAAAAAGAAAACAACCCCAAAGTTTTAAGTGAATCCTTATACAAAATGTTAAAAAAAAATCCAAAGTTAAAAAAAAATAAAAAAGTTAATGTAGATGTCTCAAGATGAGCTAAAGTCACTATAAAAAACACACACACACAAAAATTAAAGTAATCAACAACATACACATGTGGGTATAGACAACAGAACAATTTCAGACTGGGAGAAACCTCCCGGTCCTAAATGCGTATATGGATTAGTGGCAGGATGAGCAGCAGAGATCCACAGGCGAGTGCGATCACACAGGGATCCACAAAAGAAAATGCTGATGAGTTTGCTTTTTTTTGTGAGCATTTCTCCTATCCAAGCAGTACTGAGTGCAGCGTCAGATAAAGAGAGTGTCAGATTGATGTTGATAAGCGCATGTGACAGCCTGAAGTGAATGAGGATGGTGACGAGTCTGTAATCCTGAACTAATGCACAGCACGAAAAACAACAGGGTGTGTGTGGGGAAAAGATACGTTTCCCTGTTTTCAGCAGCAGGAGTCATGGACTGGTGGGTGGGTGAGGCTCACACTCTACAGGCTGTGGAATAGTAGCCAACCTGTATCTCCAAAAAAAAAAAAAAATGAACAGAACAAAACAAGGAAATATGATTTCAAAAATTATTGATTGCTAAATAAAAAAATAATCACCTAAAAATAACTACAAAGCTTAAAAACGTATGCATAGTAGCGATAAAGCCAATTTTTTTTATTGCTGGTCAATCTAAATTGTCCATAGTATGTGTGGCTGCGTGTGGCTGTGTGCAAGTGTGTCTCCACCCTGTAATGGACTGGAATCCCAGCCAGGGTGTAGTTTCATAGCCTTGCACCCAATGATCCTGCAATAGCCTCTGGACTGCCATAACCACAACCAGGATAAAGTGATTAATGAAGCTAGATGGATGGATGGAAAGAAGGAAGAACAAGAACAAAAAAAAGTTCTATAAGTATAAAATCCATTTCCGTGTCAGTGTTATGGGGAAACCAGAAATGGAGAAGCGGAAGGCCAGGATGTGAAAGACCAGAGCAATATGTTTTCATGTAGCATCCTGGTAGTATTTAAATACTCTCAATGTGGACGAGCAGGTCTGAAAGCACTTCAGAACTTTTTTTTGGTTGGGGGGGGGCACTAACTACAAGATTTATGAAATAACACTAAAGACTTCAAAGATTTCCAAACAGAGAAGCAGGAGAAATATCACTTGTAATAAAGATCAAGACTGGTTTTATATCACAGACAAAAATGCCATACTGACCATACATATTTGCTTTCAAAAAAAAAAAAAAAAAAAGTTTACAGCACAATTTCCCCCAAATCCACGAATCCATCTTGCTCAAATTGGTAGAATCCATCTGGCAATCCATCAGCTACAGTATTTGCATTACAGCATAATGATCAGCATAATAAAAACAAAATATTACAGATCCCAAAAAGCGTGCAACTTTTTTTATCTACCAAATGACTGTCAATTATAATAATTAGATGACAAATGAAGCAATCCTTAGGGGAGATGATAAAATCTCATACAGCGTAAAGGGGGTGAAAAAAGCCAGGAGGGCAAAAACCTATTGAACCTGTGATTTTAGAACAAAGATTATAAGGATCAACCAAAAAAAAAATAAACCCACTCACACCATTTGTTTCCAAATCAAAGACACTTTCAGCAGTTGCTTGTTCAACATTACTCTTAAGACCAAACCCACATAGTACTAAATACGTACATTTAAAACATCTTGCCAGTCGGCTCAAGCAATCCTTCAATACAATCGTCACAACTGCCATTTTTCTGAAAATACTTTGCCCCATCACAGAAGCCACAAAAATAGAAAACAATCAAACTTTTCTGCAATTTAAATGCATTTTCCATTTCCTTGTTTCTGTTTGCCACATGCAGGTGTCCAACAAGGAAGGTTGACTGGAGAATCGGTAGACAAAGACGTGGCCTAAGCAGCTGCAGCACATCAATACCTCGAAAGCACAAGTGTTCAGGCCAACGTACAATATAAACCAAAGCTGCACAGTTTTTTGTGATGTGCACTCATTTGTTTGATACAGAGCAGCACAGAAAAAACATCACAAAACAGCATCTGTTGAAATATTATAAAAACTGAGATCAGGGGGTATTATCAAGCATAAAAATTAAAAAGGGTACTGGCTGTCTCCACAGACCTTGGTATCCCTGTTTCTACACAGGGGCCATACAACTAGCCAGGGTAAGAACAACTGGAAAGAGTAACCGGAAAGAGTAACCCAACGAAAACATACGATGGCAGTTTCTTTCTTGTTTGAAAGCTGGGTCCTTTGACAAAACTTTCCCCTTTACCTTCATTAATTGATTTTTAATCAATTTTTCCATTTCTGGTGAGGTATTATGACAAGCCCAGTGGTCTTTTTGACATCCACAAACATTCCTTCAATCCTGTAATATCAATAATGTGTTTTTTGTGCAAACAAACTACCGTCAAAAATAATTATAACCCCTGCACTAAGGAATACAACTGTGTCAAGCACAAGTTCAAACCACTGCTCTCATACTAATGCACACAAAATAAACAATCCCTGTGTCTGAATACAGAAGCAAAAGGCACTAAAACTCTTCAAATGGCTACTGGATGCTTTTCTTACAAGGACACATACATCCTCTAAGACATCTTAACTGACCGATTGCACTTATGCTCCATACATCTTCCGGCCTGCAAGGTATACACCTGACTTTTATCCTACAAACCTTAACCCCTGTGCAGAGACAACTGCAGCTCATGACCCTCATTTACAATGTGCTTCAAGTGTTAATAAAATGCTGGTGTCTTTGTATCAAGTCAACTGTGTACATTTGTATAAGTATTCAATCACAAGCCCCTACAGTTCAGCCAGGCCACACTGTGCAGAACCCTCTGGACTCCTAGTAAGTCCCCTAAATGCACCTTTCCATCATGATCGCCCTGTACTGAACAGGCTACCAGCAGGAGCCTGAACTGCTGAGTCATACACTGTTTTCTGCAGCAGACGACAGGGTTTCCTGGATGACCGGCACCTTTGCCCCCTGATCTCACACCACCAGCGACACTATACATCTTTGTCCCCATCTTTTGTGATAAACTGATGAAATGGAAGGGATTAAAGGCCGTTTACCTGGTCTGTTTTCTACCAGCCAAAACCTTGCTGACATGCAACTCACACATCATAGCTTTAACTGCCGACTAATGCAATTATGAGTATTAGTGAGAAATTCTGATGCTGCAACCACTGTCTTACTTGAAATGAAAATTTCACAGAAATATTAGAATTGTAACTAGCCAGGCAACTGTCAGGGAAAATGACCAAACAACCCACTTGTGCTGTAGGCGGCTGGCAAGACACAAAGATGGAGAAACGGGCACATAATTAGGTTACACGACAAAAGGTCATTCACTCCAGAGAAATGCCAGTGGTATTTAACAGCTTTTAAAATATTTAGAATGCCAATTGTACAAACCTGGACAGCAAAGTCATGAATAGCATACACCAAACAAAACATCTCATTGTTGGAGATTAGTTAATTTGGGTATCTGCTAAACAACTGAACCCATAACAATATGTTTCTTTCAAACTTTTAAATTTGAATGTACTTATAGTTACAAATACATTGCACAAAGTCTCACTGTCCTCATTCACCAAGATGTCACTTATAGGTGTGAATTTGCCTAAGAGTGGCTGATAAGAGTTATTTACACCATTTACAACAGCTTCAGTCCCAGACAGACCTGCTATTAATGTGGAACTATTTTGGTAGGACTCAACAGGGTCATGAGCTGACTTGGCATAAAGATTTGGAAAACACAGCTTATGCAAAATGCATTGAAAAACTTACAACTGAATGAGATTCTTGGTAGGGTAATTCTCCATCTTAAAATAGTACCTGAGGCAATATTACCTGTACAATATTGCTACCTCTTAAAAACAGAGACCCCTAACATTCTGTTCAAGGTTTGTTCCGTGCATTGGGGAAAAATTGAACAAGCAGATATTAAATAAGCTTTTATTCTTCCATTTACACAAACAGTTTCAACAGTTTTATGAAAACAAGGAATAAAGATAAATGTATTTGTTCAGCAGTTAACTGGTTTAAAACTAGTTAGCCATGTCAAAAAGGTGATATAATGAATTTCAAAACACCTTTTATTTGACAAGTTGTATTTGCAAGTTAGAAAAACTTTCAACTACAGCGGAACAATATCACTACAGGGCATAAGTCTGGTTTTATATCCAGATTTTATAACCCTAGATTACAAATAATGTGAACTGATTCTGTGTTTTGGTTACAAAACCCTCCAATGTTCCAAAACCTATAATGGGTGGTGCAGTGGGAAGTGTTTCAGCGTTTCACTTTCAGTGTGACTCACTGTGGAGTTTATGTGCTCTCACTGTGTTCATGTGAGCCTCCTTTTCGAGCTGCAACTACATGTGAAGTGAACTGGGGAAACTAAGCTATCTTTGTGTGTGTGTGTGTGTGTGTGTGTGTGTGTGTGTGTGTGTGTGAATTATATTGCCCTGCTATATCAGAGGGTGGATGAAAAGAGGGAGTTCAGTGTAGTATATCTAACACCAAGTCCCCTTGGACAAAGGTGCAAGAAAAATTTGCAAATTGGTTTGCTAATTGATGTAAACTGTAGATACACAAAGCCAACTAAGCATTTCGTCCTGCCAAACCCCATAAATTACAAGGTTGTACACCTGTATTAGGAACACAATGAGCTACTGGAACAATTGATTCACCTGCAGTTTTTCTGGTTTTTATGATTCCCCTCTTGTCAATCACGTCATAGACCCCCCCCCCCCTCACACACACTCACACACACACACACACACACACACACACACACACACCCATTACGTCAGACACCAAACTCTTACCCTGTTTTTTATACTGGAACATTTACACATCAAAAAACCCATCCTAAGTTACTAAAAATAACTGCAACATATCCATGATAACTTTCAATAAAAATTATGTATTTTATTACTGTTCTGTACAAAACATTTTATATTTTGTATTTTTTATATTTATCCACAATATTTGACAAATAATCAGACAAGTAAAATATTGTACCATGTTTGTAACAGCCCAAACACAGCAGGAAATAACACTACATTAAATAATAGCCTGTTTATGGAGGAAAACCCATAAAAAACCAATTAAAAATTAACTTCCTTTTATTATATGATCCAAACTGACAGAGAAAATTTAAACCAGGTTGCCCAGCAACGCTAAAACCAGAGAACAACAAGTCCAAAAACAGTGGAAAATAAGGCATCTGATGGGGAAATATCCTGTAAAAGTGTCACTGTAGTGCTAAACTAATACTCAAGGCTATGTCACTAAACAAAGACTGTTGTACCCAGAACGGGGCGGACAACATTAGCTTGGAGACCACTAATGCTGCCAACACAAACATCTTGCTAGTGTGGTCAACTTCAACCGCCAAGTTCTCCCTGTAACTGTATCCTCGGGGTTTACATTGATTCTCATACACAGAAATACACACTTTAACTTTGATAAAAATTAAAGAACTGAACAAAAACTGGTTAATGTACATTTAACAGTTAACTAGTAAATATGGTTACAATTGATATTTGTAGTGCCAAGCCAAATGCACACAATTTACAATTAATTCATCATAAAAAGTAAAAACAAATCTGCAAGTACATTTACAGAACAGCGATAAGGAAAATATGAACACCTGGCAATAACAGCTAACAAACAGTTGTAGGAATTGAAAAGCCCCAGAGTACCTGACAACATAATAAAGCCAAACAGCCAATACATCAAAAAATTGAAACAACTATTTGTCTATTTTCTAGCTGTTTCAAAACTTCAATTTGAATTCATTAGCTGCTTGTATGCCCCCAGCTTTTCCCCTCTAAACCCTGGAGCCCAACACTTTGAGTCTCTCAAATGTCTACATTTGACATGAGAAAATACTGCTCCTGTGACGAGATGTACAACAAAGCCCTTATATTTGATCTGTTTTGAACACATTCGCCCACATGCTGCCTCCAATACACCAGTTTCACTTCCCTGTCTGGGTTTTTTGGCTCAGGTCAGTCAGATAATGGCTCTCCAACTCTGTTAAGGACAAATACAGCAACCTGCATCAACTATGAAGAGCCCCAATTATATCATCATCAGCATCATTTTTACAAAAGCTATTAGCACATTACTTTGTGGTTTATAAGAAACACAATCACACCGTTGTAAACCTTACAGCAAAGTTTCAAGAATAATTAAAATATTTAGGTGCTATATGTACAATTGCCATAAAGGACTGGAAACAAAAGGACTGCAGTTAAATCCAGGGCAAGAACAGAAATGAAGCCAGAAGGGTTTCAGAAGTAAAAAGAGAATGTATTATGTAAAGGTAACCTAAAAATAAAAGATCTACACTAGAATATTCCAGTATAGCGTGGTACTAGACATTTCTTGAACTACAACATCAGTTCATACTTGCATTTAAAACTATTCAACTAATCGATCATGTGTCATTCCGAGACTAAATTTTTGTAAAACACTAAAGCAATGATCTACACACATTTGTTCCCTTAGGAATGTACATTGAAAATATTCTTGTTGCTGTGGCAACCAGCAGCTAGTGTACAAAATGGCAATGAAACTGAAAATATCATGAAATGTATCATTTTTATAATCAACAGAATATAATGTACACCATTATAGTCAGATACAGTAACATTCTGTAAGAACCAAGGGGTTAGAAGAACAACTAAACTTATCACATTTCCTGTAGCACTTGTAGACATTAGCACAGAACATTAGAAAATACAACAAAATGACATGTCTATACAGTAAAAGCGTTTTGTAAACAACGTTTGGTTAGCACGATGAGATGAGAAAGAGGCTAAAAAACTAATTTGAGCAAATTAAAGAGAAAAGCTATTTTTAAAATATTTTCACACACTAAAAAAAATGTTACTAGTGAAAAATGTGTGGGAAATTTTACACAGTGTAGGCAGGTGTTCATGACTGAATGTGGAGTGAGCAAAAATAAAAAGCAACACATCTGATCCCTTCCTACAATCACGTTTGAGCCATTTTGTTCTCATGTGGCCGACCACCAGCGGCTTGCGCGTCATAATTACTGAGCTTTATTTCGAAAATATGGCTGAAGTAACATGTTGCATGACTAATCATTTTGATTTATACTGCTTTATTGCCACAATATACTTACAAATATTGATGTTAATATTTGCACAAAGACTGCAAGATGGGGAAAAAAGAAAATGACCAGACAGAGTGTTCCGCTCAGTCTTGCTATAAAAGAAAGCCAGTATGTAGATTCAGTTTTATAAATAGCTATGGCTAAACCCAGAAAAAAGATGCACAAGTCTGGTCTTAAACAGAGGTGCAAGAGCACAAAAGACAATAGAAAGAAAAACTCAGCTAATTACATAATACTTACCACTTACAAAACCATTACAACCCACCCACTGAGAACCAACTTCACATTGAGTAGAAACAGACTTTTCACACCTTGTTGTGTTGTGTACTGAAGCAAATGGAAGCTTCTAAGTAATGGTGGCAATCACAACCACACCAGAGTCAGACAGTCCCTGAGCTGGACACGGGTGCGTTCGTATAGCTTTTCAACAGCACTGAGCAACTAGACACATCCTTAGTCACTGGTTGTGCAAGCTGAAGGGGAGGGGGGCTTATCACAGCTGTAAAATGTAGGCCCCCAAGAATATTTGGCAGCTTACACACTCCATTCACGTGTAGCTACTTCAACTGTTGTTAAACCAAAACCTAAGGCACTGGTGTCAGATAAACGCACACCTACGGCCTCTTACGTATATACAGTTGGCTGTCACACAGTGTTTAAAATGGATTCTGAACCGCACATTGCTACTGTCAGCTGTGCGTAGCATTCAAGCTCTTGTCCGTGGTACAACGTACAGTACAGCAAGGCCAAGGCTTTTTGTAATCAAGCTTGTGTATATGTGGAATTATGTTGGGGGTGGAGGGAATCCAGGTTTAGAGCCAAGACTCAAATGTAGATATCACAGAGGAACAGCATGTGATATGTGCCACATTTCTGAGCCACTCTGATTTACTATTGTACATCAACTTCACAGCAAAGGAAGACATTAACCTTGAACACAAAGCAATTGGGGATGTTACTGTTAGCCAGTATGTGTTATGCACTTCTGCAAAAGAAAAATACGACACTGAAGTAGAGTTCTTTCCTCCAGACAGACGGTAATTTAGCAGTGTTATCATATGGAGAGCACAAACAGCAGAGTCCAGGGTAGAACACTGCAGCATTGCCCGGTGAATCACCCTTTGCCAAGTTCCTGATAACTGGTGCCAAAGAATGGGGAACCCCACCAAATACAATTTTTAGTTCACAAATTGTGAAAGATCCTAGCAGTTAGTTTTCTATTCCACTAACAAGCAGGTTTCTTGCAGTGCAATGTTTCCATCATGGCAAGAAATATGGACAATTTGATCCCTTCTTGCAGGTGTCTCTTGAGGACAATTGCTCGTCGGAAGGACCAAAACATCTTCACAGGGATGAGACCTTTCTTAGCCCACCCAGCAGTACAGTCCCACAGAATATCTAACGATCGAGCTGGAATAGCCCTATAAATCTACTTTTCTTCATCACATTGAGAATTTTGAGAAGCATAGGGTCACACTGCACCTCACATTTTACCCGTGTGGAAAAAATATGCCTTTTCATGAGTAGTTTTGGGGCAGAACCATAACATGCTGAAAAACACTAGGGCCTTATAGCTGTAGAGTTGCTTTTTTCAGACTTGGGTTCAAATGTGGCTGTGTGCATGTTCTCGTGTTTGTACCTGAAGAAAGAAACGTAAACCACTTGAGCAACCCGCCCCAGCTGCGAAAACCATACGAGTGGCTGCCATAAGTCAACTGACTCGGCGCCACTTGCATTATCCTCAGGGTAGTTTGATGATACTGCTCTATGAAGCCGCAATTATTTGAGCACCGCTGTACTGTTAAGAGCAATTTTCACGTAATTAATAGAACGAATATTAGAGGTATACAAAACAAATTTGATTTAATCTTTGTTATGTGTAGTGCACAGTACAAAAGATGCTTAGAGATTTCCGCTCGACTGACTGATTATATTGTTGCTCTTTCAATAAATTTCCTCTCCAAAGTTCATTTCGCTCTCATCACTGAACTGCAAACTGGAAATTATGGGGGCCAAACTAAAACCCTTTTAGTAGCATATGTCATACTTCATAAACAGATGGCAATTCAAACCAGTGAGATATAAAAGCAAAGCCTGATGATGTTGAGATTCAACCTTCTAAGTGAAGGTACATGTACCACACCTGGCATCAGGGTAGGACGACCCGTGGAGGGAGATTTTTGACCACGTTGAACAGTTCAGCAGTGGGATGTAGGTCGAGTCCCATGGGCCTCATCACCACACCATTTCACTCGTAAACGGGGGGGGGCGTTTCCTTACCGAGAACGTCTAGAGGGATTGTAAGACGATTTATATGGCAAATGTGATCACAAACGGAGCGTGATCCGCCGTTTTACCGTCGTGTGCCGGCAGTTGGGCGGTTGAAAATGGAGCCGGGGGCGAAGGCGGACCGCCGGCCCTTCCCCCCTCCCCGACGGCCTCATGTGACTGGCAACGGCGGACAGTAGGGCGAGATAAAGGGGGAAACGTCTCCTTACCGCTACAGAGCCACATCAAACAGACCCTATGCACCATTTCTAGAGGAATAAACTACACACATCCCATCGATTATCTGTTTCCCAAACTGACTCTCCGAGGGGGCCGAGAAAACCACCGTTAGCAACATGGCCACCAACACCCTGTAACACAAATCACATTTGAAGTGGTTAAAAAAAACTTTAAACCAGCAATTACCTAAAATAAGCAGCATGCAAAGCTCAATCGCAGATATGTTTTTTTAAAGGCATTAAAAATCTGCGCCGTAATCCCGAAAAGCCAGCCGCCCATGACGTGGGTGAGAACAGCTAACTAGCTTAGCTCACTAACTTAGCTTCCTACGGTGAGATAGCAGCTCGAAGTCAGGCAATGACGACAAATTTGAGAGTCACTCTCATACAAAACAGCAAAAAATTAAAACAGCACACTACCTCACGGACTCATCTGACATGAAATAAACACCGAACCACTGTGGTGCATGTTAACTTCGTCATGACGCCTGTTGTTATTGAGACGGCGAGCTACATAAACAAGCCAAGATATGCGAGTGATAAATAAAGAGTTTCAACTTACCCTTGCACCTTATTTTTAAAGAAAACAAACGGAAACTGGCGAGCGTCTCGTTTGAACGTGTGGTAAACTATTCGAAAATGACTGTTAGCGCCAAAGTTAACGAGGTAACTAACAAAATTTTCCTCATGAAATTGCCCCTCTTGAGCAACGTTCTTCAGCTACACCTTCCAGCACGGGGACTCTGCAAAATGGCTGCCTTTCCTGCATCCACCATCGACACCCGCGGAGGGGGGAGCGGCCATCTGCAGAAAATATAGGTTTCAAACACCCGTGTTTATATGACTGAAACCGCAACTCGGTGTTACCGTCTCTTAGAACAACTAGCGTTTAGCTGAATATCACTTTTCGTTTTTCAATCAGTGTAAGTAAATGCTATAGACAAAATCTTGGTGACCCCCATCTGTATTTAATGGTACACTCCATAACAGTTTCTTCACGGTGGAAATGAGCGATGTCGTGTCTGTATAAATTTAATATGAAAATATTAATGTGACTGCCTAATGTGCTTCAGTTCTTAAAATAAGGCTTATTTTAAAGTAATAAACGTAAGTTGACAGTTAAAGCTTAATGCCAAAACCCGATCGGTCGGAGTGGTTTATAAATATGCAAAACATTTACATGAAATATATAAATATTTATGAAGCTTATTTTACATTTTTTAGGGCCTTATGATAGTTCAGTTACAGCTGCCTTGCATTATTTGCAATGGTTTAATACAGTCAAAAATTAAATAAAAACATGACTGGGTTATCAGGTATAAATGAACGGCTGTAATATATAAAAATAATTAGCAAAGTTGAATTTAAAAAACCCAATGTAAACGCACAATATTTCATATTTTGCTCACTGACAGAACTTATGCAAACACATAAATTAAATACATTTCACGGAAATGTCATTTTTAAACGCTGATGTCATTCCTTTCCAGTGGGTTCTAGATGTGTAACTATTAAACTGCACATCAAGTGCATATTTACACCGATACGGATCAGCTGGTAATAAACCAACAAAGATATCGCGATAAAATGGTGAATGTGGCCTTTTAAATTTATAATCGCGTTCTTTTTTTCCGGCACACTGAGTTATAAAACGGTCTCAGGAAACAAGGGGCCTTTAGAGCCTCGTTATCAGCTCACTGGCTGCAGACAGGTCAGTATTACTCGCTAATATTATTACTAACCAACAGCAACTAATATTACCAACGGTCTGAAACATGTATATCCTCTTGTAAAAAGAAAAATCAGTGCTTCAGGTCGTCATTTGCAGTAGAGGATTCAAATATTCACCGCAAAACGTTTGAGTTTTTTAGGAAAAAGTCCAAAACATGTTATATTTCAAATTTTAATGGCTAATACCTACAACTCCAATGTACTTGGTATTATAAATAGTACATGCTCCTGGCAGTGACCTCTCGGGATACAAGGAGTCTTATTCCCCCCAACAAAACTCTAAACTAAACGGTGCCAGTTGATCGATCTGTTCTGTTAGCTACAGCTATTCTCTACATAGTGATTTATTATCGGTCTGAAAAGGTGGCGACGGAATGACGTCACGAGCAACGGCGCAGTTATTCTTCCCGACAGCCAGAGGGCGCAGAGAAGGAATACTACCGTTCTTTCCGCGCGGAGCTAGAGCGTGCGCTCGTTTAAACCCGGCTGTCAGGGGGAGGGGGCGCTTACAACCTCCCACGATGTCTGGAGCGCTGGCCAGGTTGCTGTTTTACCCCACTCTCGGGTACAATGTTGTTATGGAGAAAGTTTCGTCCAGGAGGTGGTTTAACCGAGTGGATCAGACTGTTATTCTCGGTGCTCTTCCTTTCAAGTCTATGACAGATGAGGTAAAACGGTTCTCACTTGAGAAGCTTCTCTAATTCTTGGTTCAGATTCCCTCACATCTGCTTTTTGACCTGCGTTCTAATAATGCTAAAATGTAGTCATTCTTGTTATCTTGTTGTTCTGAAGTTTCCTAAACGTCTGTGTTCTTTACTCCTAGTTGGTACACAGAGAAAACGTCAGGGGGATTGTCACCATGAACGAGGAATATGAAACGAAATACTTCTGCAACTCTGCTGAGGTAAGTGTGGAGAGGTGCAAATAAATGTAGAATTTTGGGAATATTTGATTATTAAAGACGTCTTTTAATAGGTTTAAGTGTCTGAGTATTGTTAATCCTTAAGGAAATTGCTCAGTTATTAAAGGCCCAACAATAAAAAAAATAAAATCTTCATGATAAGCTGTACAGTAATGAGACAAAGGGTAAACAAAAGATTGCTGCGCCACATAGTCAGATTTTGACCCATGCCACCTCCTTGTGGGCTTGGCAGGTGAATCACAGGTAAGGTATAGAAAGCATGCAGAAAATGTTCACCTTGCGCACGTCACCTGTGCGTCTCTGTGCTGAACAGGAGTGGGCGGCAGCCGGCGTGGAGCAGTTGCGTCTCAGCACGGTGGACCTGACCGGGGTGCCGACTCTGGGGAACCTGCACCGAGGTGTGGAATTTGTCCTACAACACAAGGAGCAGGGCACCAGTGTGTATGTCCACTGCAAGGCTGGGCGCTCCCGTAGCGCTACCATGGTAGCAGCGTACCTCATTCGGGTGAGTGCTGCTCTGCTGACGAGTGATCCCCAGAAACCCCTTCTGCAGTCTGGTCTGATCTGGTCATTCCTCTCCTGCCCACAGCTCCATTGCTGGAGTCCTGAGGAGGCCTGCCAGGCTCTCAAGTCCATCCGTCCACACGTCTTGATCCACAGTGCCCAGATGGAGATCCTACATCAGTATCATAGAGAGGTCTGCAGCAGCTGACCGCACTACGAGAGGAAGATTGTGGTACAAACGACCAACTGTAACGGAAATGGAATTCGTTCAGCTTTGAGAATGTGCTAAAAAAGTTGTGCTGTGTTTTAATGTAAAGATGGACATGTATAGAAAAATGTCTTTTTAAAATGAGAATGCTGTTGTCACATTTAACTGTATGAATGGTTTTTGGTAGAGTAGTGCAATGGTTCTACATTTTCTCCACTGTAAAACCAGTGAAAGTGTAATTTATTCAAAGAAAAGGTTTTTTTTTTTAATATAAATGTCCCCAAATCAATTTTCTGAATTTTATTTGTACACTGTATGGAAAGGTGTCAAAGCTGTTCCACAAGCGCACACAGTGGGTGGGTGGGGGGGTTCTTGGGTAACTCAGCTGGTTTACCAAGTGAAGAATAAGTTGGGTTTTGCAGTAATCGCTCTGTATCCAAATTTAATTTGTTGCTGGAAATGGGTCGGGCACCGAACACCTACATAGCCCAGGACTTCAGCCTGATAAACACTGTAAACAGCCGTTACCTAATTATAAAACACTTAATGTCATGAATGTACAAGTTTATAGCATGTAGTCGGTGTGTACAGGACATTTCACAGCAGGGCAGTGCGTCCCCCCTGGGCAATCAGTTTGCACCCTGAGTTCAGGGTTACGAGATGTCAAATAACGCATTTAAATAAATTTTTTTTTATAAAAATGAAATGCGCAATAAATGCGATTTCTCTTTATTTAGCAAGTCACCTGAAATGTGCTTGAAGGGAAATGCCATTTGTTCATTTTATCTGAACACGGAGAGTGTTTCCTCAGACAAAAGGAGTCTTGAGAAAAACGTCAGGATGTCAGTTTGAAGTTGGTTCAATGGTTGCAAGTGGGGCTGTAGGACTTTAGGGCCCTGAAATGTGGTGAGAGAAGAGACTTGCCAGCATTTTTGTCTTTATTTGGTTATTAGGTCCAATTGAAACCTATTAATCACTAAACATTTGTACTCAGTGGTGACTGAAACAGCTGTTTAGGAATTCCTTTCATTCCGCCCTGACTGGATTATTAACACAAACGGACTTGAAGAACCACAGACTTCCAGTCATCTGAGGAAAGTAAAGTGGGAGGTGAAGACTAGATTTGTAAACAAACTACTTAAAGCAGGATTACCCCGAGTAGTCAGTGAAATCTTTAAGTACCCAAACGGTTGAATGCTGAGCTCACAAAAATGAATGAAACCATGTTTTTCTCATTTGAAGACAACCACAAACAGTCAATCTTTAGCATCCTGTTAACATTTATGTGGACTTTAAATCAGGTAGAATTGTTTTAAACCTCATTTTAAAAAGCATTTAGAGGTGAATTACAGTACTTGTTTTTTGATGACCCCCTGCCTAGACGATTCTCTCTGTATCCTTGATTGAATTATTAGCTGACTGAATCAGACCGGTGAAGTGAATGCATTGTTTTGCTCAGTTACATGCATAAATAATGCGATTCCAAGTAATCAGCGATCACATCAGATGCGGACACGTGTGCCGTCTCTCCGATTCGATTGCTGCATAATTTACACGTACTGGTCTTTTAAAATGGAAATGAATTAGACGTTTCGCAAATGATTAATATGGGGGTGTCATTTTCATATTCATATTTGCAGAAGCTTTGCTTCCACTGCTGATTTATAAATCTCAGTCTCTGTATGTCTGTTTCCCTGTGTTTTGATTAGATTTGTGAACAGCATTAGGTTACAGCAACATACAGGTAGATACACAGCGTTCAGGTAGGGACATTTAGCACCGTGTAAAAAGTTACCAAAGGGTGTCCATACATTCCAGAATAGGCCTCTCACACACATACACACATTAGGTAGTTCCCTGGCTACATTTTCATGATGAGGACAAATGGGCCACTTCACATACATACACACTCACTGCGGGGGGGCGGGGGTGTTGGAGAAAGGGCACGAACTCCGACAGGGAGAGGTAAGACATTCATAGCGCTCACACACACAGCACTGCACACGTTATTAACATAAGGGTAATAAATTTTGGTCACATGTATTTTATAATTACCTTTTCGCTGGATTACAGTCGGCTGGCGTTGTTCTCTGCAGCGTCTGCCTGTTCAACACTACTGATATTACTTACACATCTAAACCACTACTTTCAGTCTAACACAGTCTGGTGATAAATAACGTGTTGTTATTATTTACATTTCCACTGTCTGAGCCGGCAGTGCTGGGCGACTCAGCAAGTCGGTTATAGAGGCCGTTTCCCAAAAATAACAACTGAATGTTCGTATCTTCTAACAGTCATCGTGAGACCCACAGCAATACAAGATGCTAGTGTACATTTACACTGTGCACCGTAAATGCACTGTACACACTACACACCACACTGTACACACCACACTGTACACATCACACTGTACAAACTACACCCTACACTGTAAATACTACCCACCACACTGTACACACCACACTGTACACACTACACACCACACTGTACACATCACACTATACAAACTACACCCTACACTGTAAATACTACCCACCACACTGTACACACCACACTGTACACACCACACTGTACACACTACACACCACACTGTACAAACTACACCCTACACTGTAAATACTACCAACCACACTGTACACATCACACTGTACAAACTACACCCTACATTGTAAATACTACCCACCACACTGTACACACCACACTGTAAATATTACCCACCACACTGTACACATCACACTGTATACAGTATATTTTATAACAATAGATGGCGCTGTTTAACGCTCTAGATTCTATTCAATAAAATCCTCTGAAGAAGAGCGACTTCCGGCAGCCATTTGTCCGATTTCCGGTTAAATATGGCGGCGTCGCTTATTCGTTTTGCCCGCGGAGGGCTTAGTAGGTCCTTCAACAGTAAGTAACAGTTAATAAAAGGAGGAAATAATTTATGTGCAATGTTGTCGGCGTGTAATGTGCAATGCTAACACACCGATTATCGCAGTGCAGCTCAAGCACACTCTTTTTCTGTCCGTTTCAGTCAGCTTGTCAGTTGACCTTCCCATTCAACAATATAGGATTAGCATTAGCATCGCGAGTTGTGCATCTGTCGCATTCCGTGCTGCTGCTGCTTGACGCTGTTCCCCGACAGCACACTCTCATGTCCTGTGCTGGTGTGTTTCAGCTGTCCACCGGAGCTCCTCCGTCGTGTCTGCGAGGCGTGAGACCACGACAACCGAGACGAGACGTAAGACCCATCTTGCTGCTGCTCCAGATTCTCCATGTGTTTTTAACTATGTTCGACGTTTGTGGGATTTCTCTCTGCGTTTGTTATCGTTATTTACACGTGTAGTGTTGGGGATTACTTATCTCAGTACTGTGTAGCCGGTGTGACACAGCTTTAACTTTGTTTACAAGGTTAATGTCTATTATTCTCACGTCATAAACCACTTTTGGGAAGCACTGGTTAGGATTTATTGCTCTTGTTTTTGGTTGTATTCATTGCATTGTGTAAGTTGTTTGGAAGAGTGAGAGAATGTACAATAATCCACAGTTAACTGTATAGTTACGTACATGAAGTGCGTATGTCTGATCTGCTGCTCTCCTCATTCAGCTGCTGTGAAACCCAAGGATGCCGTCATCCACAACCAGCTGGCAGCTTTTGGGGAATACGTTGCAGAGATTCTACCCAAATATGTTCAACAAGTGCAGGTGTGGTGTTTTAGGCTAAGGGTCCACTGTACCCCCGTTGTTGTCTTTTAGTGAAATCTGGTGAAAACTGATCATTAAGAATTGCGATGTAAAGGCTGTTGTTTTTAATCCTAGCAGCTGCTGATCCAGTCATTTACCCTTCGTGTTAACACTGCTTATGTAACACTTTCACCTTGGACAGATGTCACCTAAAGGTTAAACATCATATTGGCCAATAATGAAAACATCTGTATTGCTCAGGTTCCACTGACGTAGTTTGCTTTGTTAATATGTTCTATTTGAGATGTTTGTGATTAAATTGCACAATGCGGTTAGTTTTTTGTACTTCAGTTTGAACATTTATACGGGTGCAGTTGTCTTTATTTGTTACAGTTTTTGTGTCTTATACCCCTGGAAGGCAGTCGAAAACAGCAGCTTGGCTAAATAGGCGTTTTGCTCATTGTTTTGCTTTTCTTTTGATAATGTTTAATATATAAGCCTTTGTACTGTTTGGAGATATTGAAGACTTGCAGGACAAATGCATGTGGCATTTTGTGGTTTCTCACTTTTGGAAATGCCTTTTATGGAAAGATACTGTGCAGCTGCTTGGGGGAAAATTGCAAGTCTATAACTGGTCACTTGTGTCATATCGATTCAAAGGTGACCTGTTTTAATGAGCTGGAGGTGATGATCCATCCTGAGGGTGTCATCCCTGTGCTGACCTTCCTCCGGGATCACACCAATGCCCAGTTCAAAAACATGGTGGACCTCGCAGCTGTGGACATTCCCACACGCCAGAATCGCTTTGAGGTGCCAACCCCTTTTTTTTTTTTTTTTTTTTTTTTTAAACAGTTTAACTTTGTTGTACCTGTATGTAATACAGCACTTGTTTGTTTTCCACACTGTATATCTTTGTACTGTAGTTAGGAAAGAGCTCCTCTTGGAGAGAGCAGCTGGTACTTCCTCAGCACATGGCTTTGGAACACGATAGTTGTAGGTCCAATTCTCAGGAGATTGCTTCAGTAAAATATCCAGCTGTTGAAATTTGTAGAAGTGCCAGCCCCTTGAGCATTGGACAAAATACAAAAAATTAATAGAAAGCTTTGTGGCTAGAATCAAGAATTCTGAGAAGTACTGTTTTTATACTTTGTCCTCGTTGGTTGTTTGATTTAGCAGTTTTATTTTTGTTGTTTGAATGGTGACAGATCGTGTACAACCTGCTGTCGCTGCGCTATAACTCCCGGATCCGCGTGAAGACCTACACGGATGAGCTGACCCCGGTAGACTCTTCAGTCTCCGTTCACCAGGCTGCCAACTGGTATGAGCGGGAGGTAAGACATCAGCAACAAGTTTACCTGCAAGTAGAAAGTGAAGATTTTCCCATATTTATCATGGACTTTCATAGGGGGAAAAAGCTTAGTTACAATGAATATAAATGTGATACTTGTCTATTCAGTTTATAAGCAAACCTTAACTTCCAAGGTTTCATTTACAATTTACACAGAGCATCATCTTCAATTTGTTGTGGTCTTTTCAATGTCTTATGTCGGGAACAGAAAGCCTTGCTATTATTGTTTCAATCAAATTAAAAAAAAATTAAAAATCGAAAAGGCTAAACTTAAGCTTTTCTAGATCAGAGCATATATGTACATTGTTACGCCATTGTCTTGTCAACCTTGCCTCTGACCAAAAATGTTTCTTACATGGATGTATGTGACATATCGAGGTAAGACTGTAGTTTTTGTAAAGAAGTTGAGTTTTATAGTTCGATCTTGTTGTTTTATTTAATTTTTTTAAGGCACAGTCTAATGAGTTTTTGTCCACAGGTGTGGGACCTGTTTGGGGTTTTCTTTGCAAACCACCCGGATCTGCGAAGGATCCTCACAGATTATGGGTTTGAGGGGCACCCATTAAGAAAGGATTTCCCCCTGTCGGGATATGTAGAGGTAAGATTTGCGCACTGAAAAGCCCCAGAATTTTTGTGCCTTTTGATTCATGCTCAGGTTTTCAGGATTTCACAATATTGATGCTTAAGCTGTGTTTTCAAAGCTTGTTGCTATACAGGGTACAGATTTTCAGCGGCACAAACCCAACAGGCTAGAAACCGAACTTGCTCTATCTGTCTCTCTGCTCTGACACCAGCAGGGTTTTCTAGGTCTAACTCTTTTAAAGCCTGTTTATGTCTGGAAATGATGAGTCAGGTACTTGTGTTGTCTTATCAACAGTGAGTTTTACCTCAAATTGTTGTGTTGGGTTTGTCTGGGATGATGTACAGTATTGAAATATTCAGTGGCTGTTTTGAAACACATTTAATTACCTTCTGAATAACCAATTTTTAATGGACGTAAACTATTATCAACTGCCTAGATGGAGTCAAAAGAAAATTCCTAAAATTCAAAGTGTTCCGCAATCGTGTCTATAAATATGCGCATCACTAACACTGCAGCAGAAACAAAGTGACTTTTCACATGGGCCGCAGATGCAGTTTAAGTGTTACCATACCAGCTCATAATTCATTTTTAAAGCTGTATGGCGTTTAAAAATACCAGTGTTATGTATGTGTTCATCAGGGTGCAAAACACTCATTACTTATATAATGGTTTCCAGTACAAACAAAAAACTCCCTATGAATATGTACCTTTTTCATACAACTGGCAGATGCTGATAACAGGTTATTTGGACCCGATACACACTTAAACACAAATGGTTTTTTTTCTCCCTCAGGCTACACTGAGTGTGTTCACCTCCACGTTCCCCTAAAACGATAACTACTAGTGTAAATAAAGCCGTGATCCAGCGAACAAGTGAAGATGATCCCACATCCGTGCATTTAATAGTGCTACACAGCACCTCTAACCACATACTCTCTGTATTGTGAGCACAAATGAGCCTGATATTCAAAAATTCTCCTTGAATGAAAGTGTGAAAGTCTGCAAAGGTGGAGAAAGTTCAGTTGAAACAAAAAAAATTAAAATATTAGAAATAAACTTTGTCAAGTGATCAGTTATTTTTCTTTCATAAGAAATAGTTAATTGAAAGAGGAATTTGCTAAAAGAGGTGATTGAATGTGGGATTATGTGTGGGATGGGGGTATTTGACCCCTCATGGCTTGTATATCATTCTATAGTGGAACTTTTGGGATTTGGACCTAAACTTGTGGGAACCTCCTCCTCTTCCTCTGTCCAGGTGCGATACGACGACGAGTATAAGCGGGTGGTGGCCGAGCCTGTGGAGCTGTCCCAGGAGTTCCGCAAGTTTGACCTGAACAGCCCGTGGGAGGTGTTCCCGGCCTACCGGCAGCCGGAGGACGGGGACAAGAAGCCAGAGTGACCCTTGGGCAGCATCCTTGTAGCGCTTGGCTCATTGCCCGAGTATCGTCGCCCCAGACGGCTCGCTTCGTTTGTATTCCCCGTTATTTATGTAAATAAAATCTATCGTGAAATGGCGTTTGTAGGTCTTTTGTCTCAGCTGTGTTGTTTGGCTGCCTTTACGGGATGGAGTCTCAATAAAAACTTGTTAACTATCAGCCCTCGGTTGTTTCTTCCAAAGTCCTGATCCCTCAACTCGGCTAAAAATAACGTAAAAAGTCCCGGTGCGTTGATCTGCTCTTTAGTCACTTCAAAGATTAAAAGATGGATTTTTGGCTCTTTGTGACATTCAGCAGTGCAGAACAACTTTTTAAAAAATAATTACCTTATATGTTAATACTAATTCCACGTTGCAGTGTTTTGTTTTTTCTTTTTTTACTGCGACTGTTTTTAGTTTTAGTTCAGTTCCTTTTTCCTCCTCTAACGGGAGATGAAGGAATGTGTGGCATGTCGAGTGGAAACTGAGGGCGAGCAGAGACCTGCGAGCGGCAGCGGCAGCGGTTCCCGCACGATGGTCGGCGCGGCGCTCAGGCTCTGCGTGTGGGTCACCCTGGGGGTCTGTGGTCTTGGGGGGTCCCGTAAGGACACAGGTAGGACCTTCTATACTCACTTGCAGCCGTGGTTGTTGTTGACAGTGTGCAGGTTCGTGAATTCTACTGCATAACGATATAAATGCAGGGGGGAAATCAGATTTACTCATGTGAGTCTAAATATGTACTAAATTACAAATTTGTATTTCATGGTCATAGTTTTCAGTAAGTTTTATTTCAGATTTTTTAAAATCTTTTCCCTTATTTTCACTTGACTTATGATTTTTTTTAAAAGTAATCTGTTATACAATATGCATGTGCCTGTTACTTATAATATATATGATCCACATTTGCTTATAAAATGCTAGTTCAGTTTGATTTAAAAAAATTACCTTTGGAAGGTTGGTTTAAATTTCCAAGCCTTCTGTTAGCCCTGGTATATTATTATTAGCAGCAGCACATGTGTTGCTGCCAAAATTAAGTTAGTGAATTATATAAATTTTTAACAGTCTACGTATAATGTCTCATATATTTGCATTGTAAGTCTTTTTTAAGCCTTTTTTCCTCACTCACATGCCCAAAGTTCTGCACATATAAACGTTTCTCACTCTTTCCTACAAAGACCGAGTTGAGAAGGATAACAGAACTTTGAAAGCAAAGTGTCAGCAGTAAAGTTTGTTGTTGGAATTCGAGTGAAAAGACCAAGTCGTGGCAGAGCTGTTGTTTTGATGCGGGTTGCGATGCAGCGGAACCTTAATAAGCTCACAGCCCTCATTCCGCTTTCAAGCGGTATTTCTGGGCAAGTTATGGATGCATCAGGTCTGCAGCGGAGAAGCAAACTAAATTAGCTCCCTACAGCATGTATGAAACATACTCCCTGATCGGTGCACGTGACTTGTGATTCTTCTCCTGGAAGATGTCCCATCGGTTCTGCACGGTGGCCTTGTGAACCAGGGCTTCTCCAAGTCAGTCAGCGATGCCAACTTGATGTACGAGGTAAGAAAAGCCACCTCCGTATGGAGACAATTTCACAAAAGCCTTTAAGGTCTTTCCCTCCCTTGTTTCTCCATCTGCATCTGGTAGGAGTCCTGGTTTTCTTATGACCTGATTCTGGAACTTCTGACCACAGTCAGGTTTGCATAGGACTTTGTCAGTTGTTTGTGATGTGATAGAAGACATGACAACACGTTAACCTTTAAAAGCTAAGCATCCTTTAATAGAATTTTGTTTTGCCAGGATCCCAGGACACGTTGAATGTGTTATAAAAGAATGTCTTATGTCATATTGCGGTTGTAGTGTTTTTAAACAAAGACTTGTTTACCACGTGCACCACACTTTCCCAGCAGGACGGTTAACTTCATACCCTCCGTCTGTACTGAACACAGTGCAGAGGAAAAGTGAGAAATGGGCCACATCACTTTCCGTATCGATGAGAAATGGCTCACAGCATCATAGAATCTGAGGCACCGCAAATGCCCAGAGATACGATGTCCAGAACAGGGGCAAAATGCCGGAGCTGGTTGTGTGACGCTGTAGAAGTTCTGAAAGGGTGATTCCAGAAATCACGTGAACTACGATGCAGTTCAACAGCTGAACTTTGCAGTGGAGGAAAATCCAACTGTTGGATGAACCCCTGATTTGAACCGCTGAACTTCTGATGTGGGCCATCGCAATAAAATACACCTTCTTGACAAACCTACAACCCACAACAAACTCATATGGACTTTAGGTTGTGGTTTAACAAGGACATGTCTTTCAGCACAGCTGACTGATGGAGACACTCAGCAGATAGATATCTAGATACAACAATCTGAGACGTAAAGCCGATCGAGAGCTCAGCTCTCCAGCAGCAAGTGAATCCGCACTGAGGTTCTTTTTCCAGAATTTTGATTCTGGCTGCTTGGATCATCCAAGACATTCGGAAATGGAAACCAGATGCTTCTCTTTCTGGTCCAACGCATGACTCTCAGTCCTGTGACAGACCTGGCGGCTCCCCGGTGCTGCTCCTCGGCGATTCTCGACAAAATGCAGTTTTCACTGTTTTTTAAAAAAGAAATTGCACCAAGAGGCACCCGGTGTTTTTACTGGCAGCATCTTTTACGTCCTTTACCAGCTGAACGCAGAGGGCTGGTCAGAGAAACGCCGCAGCGATGCAGAAGACAGTCCGACCAGATGATGGCAATGTGGGCACAGTTTTCAAAGTTCACATTTTGCCACAAATATTTTGTCCCGAGACCAGACTGAACCTCCCGTAATTCTTCTTAGAAGCTTATTCCACTTTCAAGGTGACCGAGTGCAAACAATATGGAAATCTGTAGTTAGTTTCCTTCAGCGTTTCACACCTGGCTGGACGTTTTCACGCCTGTCATGAATTTTAATTTTGTTTTGGTGGAGCACCAGTGTGTCGACAGATGTGAAGCTCCCGATAACCTGAACGGAACTGGCGATAGAGGCGCGGCCAAGTTGAAAGCTGGGCACAGCTGGTTTCCCGTGACGCACCGAACTCCCCCCTGACTCATTCAGTTTAATAATATCTGCGAGCCTAAAATTGCAGAGGCCTTTTTTTTCCACGCGGAGAGTCCGGACCACGTCCGCTTCTCGCGGTCCGTCCGCAGGACAATTTCACAGTCCATTGTCTGTCAGCCAGTTTCCTTCCAACAGGCGTAACAGTTCCATCTTTAGGCGGAGAGGATATAATTAACGTAATGAGCAAAGCTGCTCCCCCGCGGGTTCTTCTGGGGACCACCAGCTTTTAGGGATGGCAACTTTTGATTGAAACCAGAAAAACTCCACCTGTCTGCCCCCATTCCGCTTGGGCACATTTACATTCCGAGGACAACGTTGGATTAGCCTCAAAAGTGTCTGCGTCGGCAAAAAGACCTGCAGCTGTAGTCTTCATCTCCATAAGAGTCCAGACCACCGGGATCCTGGCCGGGATAAAGCGGTTCGCGACCACGGATGGGTTCGACTAACATAGAACCGTGCGGCCGATCATTTCATCATCCCTCACAGCAGCTGACGGGCGGAAGGCGTGCGGATCTGACAGTCTCCCTCACTTCGCCCGGGTTAAGTATCTCACTGCAGATCCGGCGGATGACAAGCGTTTGTCCTTAACCTTCATGCTGCCTTTGGAGTCCTCTGCCCACGCCTTTCCTTCCACTCGTCGACATGTTAGATGTTATCCCAGAGCGTTTCGATCCATGACACTTGTGTTCGTTTCCCGTTCGGTCCAGTTTCTGCTGGGCGGCCTGGCGATCGACGCAGACGACAACATCTACCTGCTGGACGCCGAGCTGGCCTCGATGCGCCAGGGCCGCGCCTTCACCGCCCACTTCAACGACTACGTGCCCAAGTCCCTTATTGGCATGGAGAGGCTGCTGACCTCCTTCGGGGCCCAGGAGAAGGCTCTGGACCCCCTGCGCTTCGACACCCTCGTGCTGGGAGCTGTGTACTCTGCATACCAGATGCGCAGGCAGGCAGTGGAGGAGGTGCAGCAGGCCTGGGGTGGGGTCCTAGCTCGCCTGGCCAACGCCACCCTCCATGACCTGCACACCCCTGTCATCTCCGTTTAGTTCCACCTCTCCATCCCTGCAGAAACCCCACGTAACCGACGGAGGGGGTTCCTCTCAAACCAGCTTTGATTTACCTGATGTGATCTCAGAAATAATGACACTTTAAAGGTGTCAGATTTCCGTCCTCTCGTCCCGTGTGGAGCACCAGCTGTAAAACGTCCAACTGTCGCGTTTCTCCGTTTTTTGCAGCATATAAAATGCCGTTTTTTTCACGCCGCTCTTTTCAAAGTAGACAATTTTAAGACGAAACATTTGTCAAGGGGAGTGTTTTACATTAAAAGAAGCGGAACGAATGTGTGTGAATATTAAATACAAACGTGTTAAAGGTAAATATAACGCTGAAAGGTAAAGCGTGAGATTCAGGTGCGAATGACAGGTGTGGGATTAGATCCGGGTTTTTATTTCCAGCAAAGTGCCGTCACCTTCCTGTAAAGTGGGCAGGAAGGAGGTCCACGTTGTTTCTTCATAAAGGTCTCGCAACCATTTTGTTCGCCAGCGGTCAATCGTATATTTGGTTTCGTCGATGAACTCGCTGTTGGCCTGAGGAACACGTTCTGCGAACATGCCGAAGAGAAGGGATGTGATGAAGCGGTTGGACCGGAGCTCTGAGGATCTTCTGGTGTGGTTACAGGCCCACAGCGGGAGCATCAGGCCCCCGGCGGAGTGATGGGTGCAGAAATATCTTTCGTGCTGATGCAACAGTCAAAAAAAAATCCTCCTAGACTGATCTCAGGTTTCACTTTGACATCAGTTTATTACATTTTGTTTATTACAATATCAAGCAATTTTCACCAAAGCGTACATTTTATCTTCACCTTTGCTGGTTAGAAAGTATTGGTCTGTACATAAGAGGACAAATCCAGGATCCGTTATTAACTACAACCTTGTCATCGTTCAGTTTTTTTTTTTAAAATAAGCACAAATTAACGTACAATTTACCAAAATATCACACGCCTTATAAAACAAACGTTCACCTTCGGGTTGAAATAATATAAACAGCTACAAACTGTAAACATGTTACACTTGTTACGACTGCTACCATTTTATTGTTCCGTTTTTTTTTTTTCCTTTTTGCATTTTACAAGCGCCAAATATGTCAGCATGCAGAACATTAGGGAAAATATGCCTGCAATACGTTTAAAACATTAAAGAGATGAACAAACTGTTTCGTCCTACTTTCTGCCTTTATTCGTCTCGCTGACCGCACAGCACAGGTGGGTTAGAACGACTTTTTGGTTTTTTTTTGAAATTCCGGTATAATTGCATACTAATCGTAACGGTTTCGTCCGCTTTGGGGATCCTGCCGGAAATTTACTGCTTTGGATGAAGGAACAGTCAGCAATTCGACAATTTAAACAAAGGAAGCAGGTGCCCGAAAAACCTGATTTACGTCCTGCAGAAGTGAGGTTTTGCGCTGGAGGGTAGAAGGTCCGCGGAGGTGAAGCCGTGCGACGGACACACAAAGAAGCCCAGGCTAAGGTGTTTAGTTTTTCACTGTCAGAATCGCACGTTATTTCTTCTGCGCCGTCAGCTTTACGGGACGCGCTTTCCGGAGTGAGGAGGCACACTGACCTTCCGAGCAGGAGGATGAGGGCGGCCGAGTTTTCTTCACATGCCGTCTGAGTGAAGGGAAATGACAACACAGACTCCATGCACCGCAGAATAAGTCAGAGGGTGAAGCATTCCTTGAAGAGGCATTCGCTCCTTAAAAAAGAAAGAAAACGGTGGCGAAAGTTCCTTCGATGTTATATTTCCTTTTCAGGGTTCCTCACCCACTGCGGTCTGTGCTTGGGGAGCTCGGGATAGACCAGAAAGCCGGTGAAGGTGATGTACTTCCCATGGTTGCTGTAAGCCCCGTAGCCGTCGTGCTGGTGGCTGAAAAGCCAGATGGTGTCACCGCGCTGCAGCGACAGCATCAAGCTCTGACTTTGCAGGGCCTTCTTGCCGTCGCTGTCGTTGTAGATCATGGCCTGCACCTCCAGATGGTTCTTCATTAGCTTGACGGACATGATCTTGTGGGGCATCTTTCCGATGTTGAAGGAAAAGTAATAAGTTCCCGGGACGCGGCAGGTGAAAACCCCGCTGGACACGTTGAAGTCCTCGCCGATGTTGACGAACTCTGTGTCGAAGGTGATGGGTAGGTGTTTGATAACATCCATGTCTACTCCCACGATGCTTTGACTGCGGGCCACGGAGAAGGCTGACCGAGGGTCTTCGTCGTCGCGATCGTCCTCCTCGCCCTCCTCCTCCGCCTCGACCCGGTGGGCGGTTTGGTCGGACTGCATGCGGTCAGAAAAGGCCCTGATGTGGCCTACGTCCTTGCCGTAGCTGTGGATGGTGTCCTGATGGCTGGGCCTCTGATAGGGGAAGGTGTCTGGGTAGATCAGGTAGCCGTTGAAGGTGGTGTAGTGCCCGGTGTTGCTGTAGATGGCGTACTTGGGGTCCCCGTGCAGCCGGAGCCAGACGGTGTCACCGAAGTCCAGCTGCAGCATGGCGCTCTGGCTCTGCACCTTGCGCTCCTCGCCGTAGTTTTCGTCATAAATTATCACCTGCACCTCGTTCTTGTTCTTCATCAGCATCACTGACAGGTCTTTGTGCGGGAACTTGCCCACGGTGAAGGAGAAGTAGTAGGCGCCCGGGATGCGACAGCGGAAAATGCCCGTCTTGGGGTCAAAGTCATGGCCGATGTTGACGTAGACCTTGTCGAAGGTCACCACCATCTTGGGACCTCCTTCCATGCTGGTTGTCCGGGCCACTGAAAAAGCTGACCGCTGGTCCATCGCACCTTCTGGCACATAGGCTGACACCCACACACAGGTCAGGTGACACATTAGTCCAACGAGAAGAGACTTCATCTTTCCTGAAAAAAAGAGAACCCATAGTTAGTTATTCAGCAGATGTTTTTGCTCCAAAACACGGTACAGTGTCAGTGTTCAATTGCCTCCTTTGCCAAACTTTCACTTGCAGACTGCAAAAACCTCCCTGCAAGTCCACCCAAAACACACGTCTTTGGACTGTGGGGAGTAGCCGGAGCAACTGGAAGGAACTCACACAACTGCAGGCACAGCTGAACCGGATTCAACCTCGTGTCCAAACCCTATACTGTGATGGACTGGTGTCCTGACCAGCCTTGGTTCGCTGTGGCTCCAGGGCTTCAACCTTAGATGCAAAGTCAGGGTTCAGTTTTTTAAGACTCTTCAATGGGCTTTTTAGTTAAAATGTCCATTTACCTGTGTGCATTAACAAAATTATACTCCCCGTCACAATATTATCCAGTAAGCAAATTAAAAATATTCCTTTCTGCACGTTAACTCTCTTAATCTGCTCCCGAAAACCCGACTTCAACCAGGAAATGTAAATAAGGAGCTTGTTTCCCGTTATTTTAAATTGATAAAATTATAACCTGTTTCGACACCCACCCAAAAAAACCCATCCAATTTCCCCAAATATCACTCAAACAATGTGGAACATCTGTATAAGTAACAAACCATCCCCTCTCTATTCTCATTGAACAACGGTGACATTTAGGCGCAAAGCCGCAGCAGATCCCCCTCACTTACGCAAGGCAGGTTATTCGTCATTTCTCTGCTCGCGGTTCGGACATTATGATGGATGTCGTGTGATACAAAAACACAGGCACAGCTACGCTTTATTACAGACCAAACACTACAGGTCCCCAGGAGGAACAAAGACAAACTAAACACACAATAAGTTTCCACAAAACAACACATAACAGATGAGGAGTTTTTACACCCCAGTTCAGTTGGAAAACTTTGCAACCATTTTCACAGAACACAACTATAGTTTTAGATACTTTTGCTCAAATAAACTTTGATTTTGAGACGAGGCTGGTACACGGTATAGCTGAAATACAGTACTGTGCAAAAGTCTTGGGAAAAATGCTATAAAGCGAGGATGGTTCTAGAAATAATGCTATGAATACTTATTAATCAGTAAACCTTCTAAAAAGTGCAGTAGACAGAAAAAACCTCCATCAGATCAATATTTGGTGGGACCACCCTTTGCCTTTAAAACACCATCAATTCTCTTATGTAAACTTGCATGCAGTTTAAGGTAGAGGTTGGTAGGTTCTTCCAAACATTTGGAGGAACCGGCCACAGTTCTTCTGCAGACTTTGAGTGTCTCTGCATGTCCTCCCAGACTGACTTGATCATGTTGAGATCAGGGCTCTGTGGGGACCAGACCATCTGCTGCAGGATTCCTTCTTTTTGCTGAAGATAGTTGTGTATGACTGAGATTGGGTGTTTGAGGTCATTCTCAGGCTGCACAATGAATTTGGGACCAAACCTCCCTGATGGTAGATAAGAATCTACCTGTACTTCTCAACACACATTCAAGTTGCCTAAGACTTTTGCACAGTACTGTATGTTATATGGGAACTCTGAACCTAGACCCAGTTTTTGGTCTAAAAAGCAGACGTTCTAGCAGGAGGCTCTCAATTTCGAGAACATGAAGAGAGGGATCGGTGATGCCTGGTGCTTCACTGATTTCCGAGCAAATGTTGGAGGGAAGCTGACGTTACACATCTCGGTTTGAGCTAAGATGGAGGCGTCAGCCCATGGTAAACACTCATATCTGCCCCAGTTCCCAGCGCTTTGGACAATGAAGCGACTCTGACTTAAGGAGGGTTTGGGTTTCCCAGCCCACGGGGGCCCTGGCTTCACGGAGCTTGTCAGTCCGGGGGGGGGGGAAACAGACCACGCTGTGTGTTTCGCTCTCATTACAGGAGTCCAGTTACCGCTGCAGGCATAGGTCTCGCGGTCGGGCCATGAATGGCAGCCTGTCTTCGCAGAGGGCGTCGCTCCACTTGGGTGGACGTTGGGAGAGGGTAGGGTTGGGGGGGGTTGCAGCGGGGGCCCCAGATTTCTACACCACACTGAGATTCTTGGGCAGGGAATTATGTAGTGCGTGAGTGAGCATAACCCGGTTGCCCCGTATGAAACACTACGCAGGTCCATCCTCCCTCTCCTGGTTTCCATCCTTTTCAAAATCGTTCACAGCCAGAAACGGCCTGAAAACAGGGCAAAGTTGACAGCACAAACACATAGTTATTCTCGCACAAAACAACACGCTCAGCACTTTTCCTGTCAGTCCCTAAATTCAGCCACGAGCAAGATGGATGATGCTGAAACTTGGAAGCACCACCTTCTCGACCTCTATCCCCTCCGCTGCTCCAAAGTGGCGCCCGGCGTTAAGATGAATCCGGTGATGTTCCATGCAGGACACATTCGTATTTAGTTCCACCCCGTTTTTGGTTTGGGGCAGCAGAGCAGGAGGTGGGATTTGAAGATTTGAGGGGAGAATGAGAAGCACACATGTCATCATAACCCGAAAACAGAGCACAGTTTAAGGAAAGGAAATATAGTTGAAAAAATGCCAAGGAGAAGAAATTCTTTTCTTCCTTGGCACAACAGGGGCTACATGACAAGTTGGAAGGAGGGAAGAGATATTTTTGACAAAGAGAAGCTGCCTGTTCCTAAAACTGCAATTAAAATGATAATATAGTAATAATAATAGAGAATATAGTAATAATAATAATAATTTGCTGTGAGATTCGACACCCTGGAAGCAGGTGTCCCACAAGGTCCTCTGTACTGCACAGATGTCCCGCTTTACTACGGTATTACTGTACAAAGCAGCAATATTTAAGCCAGTTTGACGTCAGAGGTTATATATTCGGTCCGATCGACCAGCTGTCTTTCTTTTCACCGCATTCAGTCGGAGTGAAAATTCGTTCCTGCGACATGCAGCACGTGAGGTTTTCATTACAACGGAACCCAACACAATTGTACTGATGCGCTGCAGCGGGGACAGAAAAGCCAGAAATCTCAACCTAAAAATACTCCCAGGGCAGCGTTTTATTTTCCTTTTTGGTCTATTTAATTTTCTAGCTGGTTTCAGATCTAAATAAGCCCTGGGGTGAAGCCAGAAAAAGATTTTTAGAATGCAAATAGTGAGAGGCCCGGTATCACCCTCGGTGTCAGGAGCTCACACGGTGTTGGCACCTGTCGGTGTTGTTTCAAACGGTGAGCCATCTTGGAAAAGCAAATCCAAATTTTTCCAGGTCGTTTCATCGATATCTAGGCCACCCCTTCCCGACTTGAGCGGTCCGCAGGAAAGCCATCCGTCACCTAACACCTGTGGCCACACGACTGGGAATAAGGCTGTCACGCTTCGGTGGAGGTCACATGCAGGTTTAACCCCGACCGAGTCTCTGCGATCGAACTGGAGCAGAACCAGAACCGCGGCAGCTTGACCCTAATAACCCTGATATCCACATCTACATTTGATGTTTAAAGTGAGTCTTGTGACCACGCAAGAGATTTATAAATGTATATAAATTTGTGTGTGTGTGTGTGTGTGTGTGTGGGGACGTGTGTGGGGGCGTGTGTGACCAGGCAATAAATAGAGCCCAGGCCCCAGGGGGGGCAACTGAACATTTGTATTACAGGTAATGCAACCAGGCCAAAACTCAGAAGGGTAATAAAAAGAAAGGCACCACCCAGCACATTTACACACACACACACACACACACACACACACACACACACACACACACACACACACACACACACACACACTCATGGCCACATTATTAGGTACACCTTGCCATTTGTGCGCGCAGTTCGTGGCACATGGTGAGCGAGGGACGGGAGGAAAATGACGCTCCTGATTTTGCCAGCAGCACCTAAGACTAAAATACTGCGAATAAGTCGGTTGAGATAAATGGTGGGAATTGGCCCGCTTGGTCAGGATGTGCTGATGATATTTAAACCACACCTGCATCGAACACTAAAAGTCAGAGAGCCTGCACCGAATCGACGGAGTTTCAGCGGTGTGTATTGCAGGCGGGGTCTTATGGAAGCTACGACACTCCAAACCGCACATTTAAAAATGAAATTTAACTAGAATAAATGTTATGCAGTGTATAAAATGGGTTTTGGTGGGTAAAATGGGTGGGTTTTTATACGATATTGCATTTAACAGAAGGCGCTGCGGGATTCCTGCCATTTCGTCCTTCTTTACTGATCAGGTTGCAGGTTGAATTCCGGGCGGCGGATCAAGTGATGTGATGTCGGTTTCTGGGGGGGGGGAGGGTTTGGACTCCAGTTACACGAGTTTTCATCCTCTTGGGGGGACACCGACCGGCCACGTCTGTCAGTTACCGACACACGTGCAGATGAACTGGGCTGAAGGAGAGACGGAGAGAATGTGAGGAAGAGCGTTAGAACAAGAGAAGGAGGGAGAGACAGAGAGTAGATGCGTATGTTTTGGAAAGTATTTCCTCCACGGGACATTATGACGACTTTTCGTCACCGTGTTTGCCCCGCTATTCGACGCCTTATTACGACGTCTTTGCTTTATAATATTTCTTCTTATCGGCCTCCGTCCTGCTTTCTGCAGCTGCGGATCCCCCCTCCGGCTGCCCCCCTCCCCGGGCTGCCGTCCGGGGACAGGGTGGGCTTGCGGGGGACGTGTCCACAGCCTGTCTTCCCGTGCCATCGTCTCCGACGTCGTCTCTCTCTAAAATGACCCGTTTGCCGAGAATGTGGAACGGGCTAACATGACGGCAGAGTTTCCTCATTCCTGACCTGCTTCTAACATGGCCTCAGTTTTAGCCCAGAAGAGAAACCGTCTTGACAGTCAGCAGGCAAACAAAATCGCCTCTAGCAAAAACCCTCCTGCAGGCCTGGCAGCAGAACCACTGGTGGGCAGAGAGGCTCGGAATGTGTTTCTCCTCAGCAACACTCGCTGTTGACATTCCGGAGAGCATCGCTGATTCAATGCGGGGTATAAATAAGCAGGATAACAGTCACGTCACCGTGACTGTAAGAACGGAGGGCCAACGCCAAATAGTCCATAACGCTTACGGTTAAAGGCCGTAATTAGAAATGTAAACACTGCTTATGCAACCCGGTGTTGAAACGAGGAGAACGGAGTCGGTGGCCGAGTCGCCCGTCCGCCTGCGAGCGTCTCCACGCCGTCCAGGTGTTACTGGAAGCTGCAAACCACGTTCGCAAAGGCTCAGCCGCGCTTGAGCAGCAGCCCGTGTCGGAAACCCGCCCCGCCCCCCAGCCGCGAGATCGAAGCCGTGAAGCCACCTCCTGTGGCATCTGGACCCCCTTTCCGGTGATTCCTGAAAACACTGTTAAGTTTACACCTGAACCGCTTTTTGTTTATCTCCCAGACAACTGAGCAGCGCAGGGACAGAACAGTAGAGATACACACTGGTGTGGCGTCCTTCGGGCCCCCAGGCGTTGCTTTACCTGGATTTATGACCCCACCCCCCTGAGTCCGGACCTCTGCAGCTCTAAGACCTAAAATGCTCCAGTTGACAACTGGCTGTGTGAAGTGGGTGGAAGAGCAAACGGAGGCAGTCGCTTTGAGTACAAATCGACCGTTTCGGTAAAATTACCCTCAGAGTAATAGGAGGGAAGGGCGTAGGGTCAAAGGTCACGAGTATTGACAGTCGCAATCGTCACGGGGGAGGCCGGCCGGTTTCTCCAGCCTCGCCGGGGGCCGGCCGGCACAGCCGGCACGGACTCGGACAGCCGCCTCCGCGAGTCACAAAGGATCTACACAGGGGAGCGTAGAGAAAACAATGGACAGAAAGGGACCGTGGGGGGCGGGGCGGCCTGTCTCCGCTCCTCTTTGGCCCCCGGAACGGGAGCCTTGGTGGGCACCGAGCGGCCAAGAAACCTTCGACTCTGACGCCGCCCACCAGTTCAGGTGTCCGGCCTTTGAACGGCCGCGGTGTCGGGTGACGGCTGCCGGGAGCCGCTGCAAGGTGTCACGTTACAGCGACGCAAACCGCCCCCCAGCCTTCGAGGAGCGGTGCCGGCTGGGGCACTTAAGCCGGTTTAATTGTTTAATGGGCAGGGAATTAAATTCACGCACCGGTGAGTTCACAGCACACGTGAACCCCACCGTCCTTGGAAATACATCCTCGGTTTGCAGGGAGGGTCCAGCGTATCCAAAAGTCTGTTTAAAACCAGAAGTCAGTAACCATCAGGAAATATATTTTCAAATATGTGTTAAACGTGTCTACCAGAGCTCTGAAGTGCCGGCGTATCGTCGGAAAGATAAAAGCAAAGCTCTGACACGTGAACCGCGGAATTTTGTCCGTTAAACCCCAAATCTGCTACACCGAGGCCTGTTAGACTCAGGGTTTCCTGGGAAGGGAAACGGCTGTAATGCAATTTAAAGTGGCTTAATTCCCTACGTTACGTTGATTTAAACGCCCTCGACCAAAACGCTGTCGGCCTGCGCCGCCGAGGCGGGGCGACGCTGGTCCGGCGGCTCTTCGGGACGCGCCACACCGATGTACCGCGTTTCGCCGTAACGCGCTCAACGCACCCCGGTCCTTCTGCAGGACACAGAAAAGCAAACACCAATTTGTGGCCAAATATCAGATTTTGCGGGGCGGGAAAGCAGGAGCGCGGAAAACAACTGTGTCGTTTATTATAATTCGGCGGCAGTCGGCAGCTTTTCAAGGTTTGGAAGTGTATTTAAATTTCGGTTTGTCGGGGAGACCTTCGCGGCTCCGGCGAGCCAGAGAACGCAGGACGCAAATTTATTTGTGACCGTAAACCAGATCTTCTCGGCGGCGAAGCTCCGGCTTGGGAAAGCATTGAACAAAGTCACCTTGATGTTTCCCAGCAGTTGAAGACGCGCCCGACAAGCACGGCCGACAGGTTATGAATCCAATTAACATTTTCCTATGAAGTTGGACTGTCGATATGTGACACTTTCTTGTTTTACATGTCTAGTTAAAGGCAAGGGGAGTGTTGATAAGGCCAGAGACCTCATGCTGCTCAGATGTATCGCCTGTTTGGGGCCTCCCAGCCGTATCTGACCGCACGCGAAACCCGCGGCCCTGGGGGGGAACGACTGGATCCCAAATGCCAAGTGGGGCTTTGAGGTGAGCTTCACCGCGGTAAAAAATTCTGTTTGATGAGGCCGTTGTCAGTGTGCAGAGGAGGACGTCCACATAGTTTCAAAAGCCTTTTGCTCCAAGTGACACTCGGATGCGCTTGAGTTCATTAAAATGCAAGTCGAGGTGTCAATATCTGCCCAGAGAGTGAGACGTGTGTCGTGCGGTGTGTGAGAGTGATGCCCAGTGTGAGATTGTCGCTCAGTGTGAGAGTCGTTCGGTGTGTGTGAGATTGTCATTCGGTGTGTGAGAGTCGTTCGGTGTGTGAGTGTCGCTCGGTGTGTGAGTGTCGCTTGGTGTGTGAGATTGTCGTTCGGTGTGTGAGTATCATTCTCCAGCCTTCTATGTGGCTTCTGTCTGATCCCTGCTTCGGCGTCATGGCTCTCTGGAGACCGCGGCAGGAGGTGTACAGAGGACCTGGGGAGGCCGGAGCAGCGACTCGGAAAAGAGCAGACAAAGGAGGCCGCCGCTCCTCGGCACGAATCCCCTCCCATGCCGCCCCCAGGAAGCAGAAAGGAGCTGGGGGGCCGTTTCAAAACGCGTTGGCGGTCTGCACCGTAGCGGCCGGAGCCGCAAAAAACCAAACAAAAGATGAAACTGCACCATTTATGTGACTGACAGCACATTACAGCTTAGGAGGAACAAGTGAAACCGGCTGTTTCCTCCACTTGGTTCCTTTTTAATTGCACTTTTTATTGCACTTCTGTGTCTGACGCTCTTCCGCATTTCTGCAGAGGAACGAAACTGAACCCTGACGGCCGACGCGGTTCTGTTAATAACCAGAATGGAAAATATGCTGCTAATTATCTCGCACCTCATAATCCCTGAAGAAGAAGAACATTCACACCCCTGATCTTTCCGAGTGGCTCAGAGAGGGTTTAAAATAAACTGCAAATACGGACATTTGTGCTTCACACGAAAGAAAGTACGGAAATTCCTCGGTACGGGAATCTATTCGTCCCTCAAAGCGCATCAAATACTGAAATTTTCAGATACTGAGTTTATTTCCCACTATTTTAAATGGGGAAGTCGGGAACCTTTTAGTCCGTCGGAAAAAAACACCTGTACGACTACGAAGCCTTGAGCTGAACTGGGTAAACGTGGTAAACAGCAGTTACCTCATTAGAAAACACTTAATGTGGTCGTGAATGTGGTGTTTATACCGCCGTGCAGCACATCTCACATGTTCCTCACTGTGTTACATACGGGAGGTGAGAGGTTTGCAGCCCCACGTCAGTCTGATGACGTGTTGAATGAAGAGTGAAAGGAACCCGCCGTCACCTCTGCTTCGCTCAGCAATCGGCACGTAAATAAACAGGTTTATTTTTTAAAAAGTGAAATGTGGTGAAACAAAGCGAAGAAAGCGGAAACAGCTGATAGCACAGTGCAGTGCGTCTGGCTTCCGGTAAATTCCTAACAATACAGTTTATTACAATACATGCAGTATTATTTTATTTCACTGCACCTTATGCTACATATTTTATTTTTTGTACTTTTTTGTACTTTTTAAATTTATTTTGATTTTTATTTGCCTTTTTATTATGCATAAGCTTATGGCATAAAGTGGACACCGATATGTAGAAATTATTTTTCAAGAGCCATTGCAGAGAAGTGGAAGGATTTCTGTATTTGATGCTAATCCAGGGACAAATGTCGCAATGCTAATATTAAACATTATAAAATGAAAACAACTCGAACTTTTTCTGGCACCCTTGATATTCAGGCGAAGGTTTTTTTGATCTTAACGGACCTGGTTGCGTATGTTGTATTAAAGGCTGTTAAAATACGAGACGATGGATTCCGTCTTGCGGTAAGAGGCCGCGTGCTGCGTCAGCGGTCTAACGGATCAGCAAGCGATGAAATAAACATTTCACAGCTACGCACAACTGCTGGAGGAAACGCTCTCCGCCTGGCCTACCGACTCCCACTTGTATCTGCCTTCATGAAGACGAAAAGATCCCCCCTTAGAAGAACTCATCTTGTAAACACCTTTTACTTTACCCCGTGAAGGCAAAGCCCTTTAATTTAGTCCGCTGTTCTCCTGCGGCACAATATAGAGGCGCTGGATCGATGAGTCTTCCTACTCGACCGCGTACTCGGCCGAGGAGAAGTCCTCTCACCGTGCGGGAGGTGGAATAAGAAAAATCTATACACATCGACCGACTCCTCTGGTTTACTGTACACATTCAGGCTGCCTGCGCTCAAGGCCTCCATTTGGTTTCCTACACCTGCTGTACTTTTCGGCGTTTAGCATTGAAGTCTCCGGGCGGAAAGTGAACAGCAACCACCGCGAACAGCCGAGATCTTTACAGAAACTCCTGTAGCTCCACATCATCGTGGTGGGTAGAGACGCCCGTGTAATAAAGTCACGCGGGGGGGTGATGTTTGACACGGTGGTGCCAGACCGACCATTCAGCTGCTTTAATTCTGCATTATACCCACCGGAGGCTCTAAGGACGCAACAGTGTCCACGTTGTAATGGAAATTTACAGCGGGGACTTTTAGAAGAAATAATTCATTTTCTCGCCCCCTTCAAAGTCGGCGGGGAAATGAACGCGGTTCGGGATGGGAATTCGATCTTACTCCTTTATTATCGTGGGTTTTTTGGCGGGAAGTCAAAGGTAAAGCCTTTCAAGTGCGGTGGTGGTGGGGGGGGGTCTCGCTCGAGAGCCGGGAAGAAAGGCAATGAAATGTAGATCCAATTTGGTTTTAATGGGGGGAGGCAGAACAAGGCGGTTGGCGCTTAATCTCGGCCGCAGCTCAGCCGCCCGTCGCCCAGATCGGCCCGCGATTGAATTCTGCTTCTCCACACTAATTCTGGGATAATATTATTCATCTGCCAGATATCTGGGCTAATCGTTCACGTTAATTAAAAGAGCAGGGGTCTCCGCTTCCCACCACGTGCCGACTCAGCCGCTTCTGCCCACGTCACTCCTGCAAAGCGCCAAAGTGGAGGTGACGTCTCATTCTGGATCGAGCAGCACGTCCAGACAGGTCTTGACTCCTGGTCCCTGTCCGGCTCCAGGAATGTGTTGTCCTGAAGAAAGCGCCCCCCCCCCCCACCACCCTTTCTTGCGTTTTTTTTT
>UFQX01000290.1:542411-575816 GCA_900497675.1 Arapaima gigas | reverse complement strand
CCCCCCCCCCCCCCCCCCGATTCCCCCAACCGTCCCACAGACGGTTTCCAAATGTAATGTTACACAAAGGGAAGGTGAACAAACACATCCACTCATTTAAGGATCAAAGTTCACACCTGTGTTGAAAGACAAATTATAAATTAATATGCCTCCAAAAATATTACTAAACCATAAAAGACAACAAGCAAAGTTATCTGAAAGGTTAACAATATTCGTGGAAGGTGCGGAAGCTGAGATGTGATCTGAAATAACGTTAGTATAGCGAGAACTGGTGGGCGGTACTACACCTGCAGGGGCGGGGCCAGCGTGACTGACACCCGGTGCGGACTGATCGCAGACACGTTTCGGCGCCCGGACTGAGCCGGAGGGTTTGAGAGCGACATCATGTGAGGGACGTCAGCTGCCATGGAACAGATGGCCTTTGTTTGAATTGTCCTCCCCGCCTTCATGGCTCAGCAGCCGCTCTCTGGTCGCTCACCCTGATCCAGCGGTTTCTGGACGTGTAAACGTGTGTGTGTTTGTGTGTGTGTGTGTGAGAGCATATGGCATCGCTCTAAATGTTCGGTGAACCGAATTCCTCACAAATCCTCAACACTGCAACTTCTAAAAACGTTGGAAGGACGAGCAGCTAATGGCGCCATCAACTGGCCAGAAGGAGTCACTGCATCAGGTGTGACGCTGAGGAGCCACAGGGACCCCCCTGGAGAGAGAAGTTTGACAGAAGAGATACCGCTGGGCCTGGTGAACAATGGTTGGATGGAAAAGTGAAAGATGCTCAAACTAAACGGAAACGTGGGTCCACTGTGTCAAATGACACTGGCTGGACCTTCCAGATGCAGAAATAAGTCCAGTGATGGGAAGGTACGTTCCTGACAGGTGGAAACGGGGACAGAAGCGACCCCCGCTGTCCCCTCACCTGCCGAGCTGCTCACTGGAGGTCTGCGGCCCAGAACCTGGACGTCATTCGCGTTTGTTAGACACAAAGCTTGGAAAGAAGCAAAAAAAGGGCCGAGGATTAAAGCCGCTGGATGACACGACCTGGGAATGACCACCCTTAAAAAGTCATCTTAAAATGATTCGTTTTTATTTTTTTCAAAATTAAATGCACTTCGTTCAGCCACCGAAATGATCCATTTTAGACACGATCTCTTTTTTTCCTCCAAAACACATAAAAGAAAATATTAAGCTCAGTTATCTGGGTAAGTAAAAAAAAATATTTATACATAGTGGCACCAGTCAGAATGAAATATTTTATTTGATATATACAAATATATACTATAAATCAGGTCAAGTCACAGTATTATTACGTTTGAAATTCTGACGTTGATAAAAGTGTGAGCAGGGGCTACATCCTCATTTCCCAGTAAACATCTCTCTGTTCCACAGATCTAAGCAAGTAGTTTAGCCTTTAGTTTGCATGGTAATGAATTCGTTCGAATTAATTTTTTCAAGCAGAAGGTAGAAAAGCAAACATACATAAACACAAACACTAGATATATAAAAACAAAAAGCGAAAGTTAAAAAACCACTAAAGTGAAGAGAGAACACAGGTGCGAAGGACCCCGGAACTGAACCGTTCGTAGAGATATTTAAAAATATCTACAGAAAGGCTCCTCAAAATGTCATTTTTAATAAATGAAAACAAAGATTATCATCCTGGAAACACACAAATTTTATTTGGCTTAAATACACCTTGAAGGAATGGCGATTTGTGTATAGTGCTCCACAGAACTTTCTGGAAGATCTCAGCAAGAAGAGCAGAGGTGTGAGATGTGGCGGGGTATCGGCCTGCATCGCGGTGAAGTCTGAGGCCCGACCGTCCCCACAGGGGTCCGAAAAACCAGTCGAGGACCACCGGCGCGGAAACACGGCCGTCGGGAAATCCACCCGAACGTCAGACGCCACAGCAAGAGACGGCCGTCCTTCCACGGATCAGCTGTCCCCCACGACTTGAACGTAGTTGGCAGGGTAGAGTCCCAGTTGTCCGTTGTCCAGCTGTCCCGTACACCAGCCCTGCTCGTCCGCCTCGCTCAGCTTCAGCAGCTCGTCACCTGCAGGCCCACGGGGGGCGCCGACAAGAACCCAAGTGATTCAACGAGGCCGTGCATTTCATCTGTGTCCACAGCACTGGTGACGTTCAGCCAGCATTTTATCAAACACAACTCTCACGATTCCCCCGTTTCATGCTGCGGTTACATTTCGATCCACCCTTTTGGGATCTGAACCAAGCACCTTCAGATTACAGAAACGTATCTTTAACCTGCTGCTCTCTTCTGCCCCCTGTTGACCATATTCTCTCAGCAAAACACTAACTGCAGTTCATGGACACTGCAGCCTCACAGCTGCATTTCATTACCCAGAATGCACCAAGGCACCCCCCTACCGTCTGAGATTTGTGTCCCTTTATTAAAGAGATGTATATACTGTCAACAGTAAAATCTCAGTCGCTGCAGCGAATTCAACATGTGATACTTACTGGTTTCCTGACAGCGACTGGGAGCCAACATGCCAATAAGTGGAGAACCGACATCACTTTCATGAACGATTCAATTATGCTGATCAATCGCGGCTGCTTTTAAATCCAGAGATCGTACCCACACCACACGGAGGCCGCAGCGGCGTCGCTATGGATTCATACGAGCGGATACCTGCTTTGAAGCTCAGCTCGTCTTCCTCCTGGCCCTCGTAGTCGTACAGCGCTCTCACTCGCTTGCTCACGGCCTTCCCGTCCTCGCTGACCCCGTTGGCGGCCGTACGCTTGGCGGCGCCGTCCTCGTCGGACCAGTCCGTGGCGCCATCCTGTCCGCATCTGTAGAGGCAAGTGGCAGAACCAGCATCACAGTTCTACAGAAAGTCTCTTTACACACAACTTCAAGATAACTCTTCTTGGCTTCTCATACTCAGTTTTGGAGGTGGGGGGGGGGGGTCAGTGTTAACAAAATTTATCCAGAGGGGCTGTTTATTAGCAAAGCCAGCAAGTGTTGTACAAAGTGACAGAGCAGGGGTGTGGAACAGTCTGACTTCACTGGTCAGTATATGTGTGTGTGTGTGTGTGTGTGTGTGTGTATACAGGAATCCCTCAGTATACAAACTCTTCATATACAAATTTTCACTAAAATGGCATCTGAAAATTAATACTTATTATTGCTTCCGAACAGAAACTTTTGCTACAACAAATTATCCGAAGCTTCTTCATAAGAAGCATTAATGAAAAAGGAAACATTAATGAAAATAAAAATGAAAAAAAAATGTTATATTTCAGCGTGCTGTAACATAAAAGTGTATTTATTGCAATAAACTGTGTTCTATACTACAAATTTATCCAAAGCAAGACGTTTACGCCCGAGCTGGTGTCTGTTCAGCTGTTTCCACTACTTTTGCTTTGTCTGTTCATCCTGCTGACCTCAGGGCTTCACTGTTATATTGCCAGAGCACATTACTTATTTATTTATTCCCGCCCTCAGATTTTGCTTCCGTGTTCTATACAGTATAAATAGAAAAACACGTTCACTGGAAGTGAAGATGGAAATAATTAAAAAGGCTGAACCATCCACTGCAGCTCAAAGTCAACTGCTCTCTTCACCCGGGAGTCTAGTAACAGTTTATTACATGAAATTGCCTTGTTTATTTTACATTTTCGTCTCCACTTTTTTTTTAAACACATTTCATTACTGATTGAACAGCTGGAATCCCTGGTCTGTCTCTGGACAGATGTGATCTTCCTGCTGAGTACAGAGGGGTTGGTGGTTTTACCGTGTTTTAGCGGTAGGTGGGAAAATTGGTTTGGGGTCTTCGGATGGACTGGGAAAAAAATTATTATTCTTCTTCATTTAAATTAACGTGAAACAGGCCTCCAGTATAGGACATTTTAGTATTATATGCACTGTTTACAGATTAATTGTGCAAATCACAGGGTTATTGCACATAAGGAATATAGTTTGCAAGTGATTTCCCAGTCAAATTTGAGGGCGTAACCTGAGAATCTGAACAGGGTGATTTTAACACACCTGCAAACCTGCAGAGGGGCGAGGACGGTACCGGTCGGGATCTGACTCTCTCATGCTAAATCTGGCTTATCTTTATGCTCTCGATTCAAAACTCGGTCGAGAGCCTCCGCTGTGGTGCAGAGAGCAACGTGAACAGAGGTCCCCCCCCAGAATACAGAAAACAGCCCCCTGGGGTTAACACTGTAAGAAAAAAAAAAAAAACCCCCATCCTCGATCCTACGACCCACCAGCACAGACTGTGGAAAAATAAACACTTGTAATATTAAACACGCAGCTGCAAGGGATTTTCTTCCTATTACTTTTGGAACTGTGGGCTTACATGAGAGAAATAAATATAAAACACCGCAAATTAAATCTCAAATGTTGTCATACACATACGTAAACATAGCTAGACTCATAATTCTGTGTATCTACACTGAATAAATCACACCGAATTAGCATGTAAATCTGTCACTAAGTGCTCACAAAACAGCAAATTTGCCATCAGAACATGAGGTCTCACTACAGGCCGGGTTCCATCCCTCCCGCTGATGTCACGGGAGAAACCCATTTGGACACAACTTTCATATACGATACAAGTTTGGAGCAAACGTCAGCAGCCTGGGCCTGGAGGCCCGCGCCACTCGCCCACCGGGGGCGTTTCTGAATATTGCGTGAAGATACCCGCTGCTCTCCGGGGGATTCCTGGGCATCTCCTCCCCGGCAGAGACGACGTTGGTCAGCGTCACCACGTTCTCCGCCCGGCTGTTCCTCTCCTTCCGACTGATGGAGTGGCTCATTTCAGGACTCCATTCCTTGAAAAACATGAAACGCTACCATGTGTGAGTAACGCGACACTCTTCGCAAATAAAGCTTTTTAGAAAGTCCCGCCGTGTTCCAGATATCTTTTGCTGACATTACACCTGTTACAACCAGATTACGTGGGAGGTAACATGTTAAAAGAAATGGATGAACAGCATTCAGCATTTAGCTGTGGTTACATCCCACTGCCTTAATGTTTATACTGAAGACACTGTTTCTAACCTCAAACTGGGGCCAGTTCATGGTCATGCCAGGTCCGTGTGTGTTTCTCCACCACCGCAGGTCCTCAGTATCGCTGGCTGCAGCTATGGCCTTGTCCAGATTTTGATATATTTCTTTAAAACTGTGGAGATTAACTTGAAGGTCAGAGCACACAGTGGTGTGTGACACCACCAGTGATGGACCATCCTTAACCAAGTTGGTAATCTCACAAATCCCACAAATCAGTACAAACCGCGTTACTTTCTGAATATCTCCCCCTCCCCCTGATTCTAGTAAATAAAGAACCACTGTAAAAATGAGCTGTGACTTTTGAGGAGGACCGACAGAGACGTGTCTCCCAAGTAAACAGAGCGCACCGAGCCCTCAAGTACCGGTCGCTGCTGGAGAGGTCCAGCTGCTTGTAGACGTCCAGGAAGACCTCCTTGAAGAAACGCAGGCGCCTCTTCTCGGCCTCCTGCGTGATCTCAAACACCTGTTCCATGTCCTCCATGTAGCGCGGGTTGCAGCGATTCAGCTCCTCCAGGGCCTTCTCATAGCGCTGCTTGGCCTGCGACACACAGGGACAACTTACCTGTCCTGCTGCACGAAAGGACGCCAGCTGACCCCCCCCGAGGGTATATCACGTGTATTTTCAGTATAACGGAACGGGAAAATTAAAAATATCACGCCGACGTGATGCAATTAGGTCTGAGCCCACATCACGTGTGCCCCTGCGGGCTGTTTCTGTTCCGTTAGTCACCTTGAACAAAATCTTCAAATAAATAGCATTTAAACGGCACGGCCTGAACCCAAAGCTGAGCTCAGCTGGGGCAAATGAAGCCATAACTGAAAACATAAATTGAAGGAAAAACTAAAGCTGTAGAGATGTGAGCTGAGACTGTGGGAAAGCTATAAGCACCGTGCTTATAGAATGCGACAGAATTTTTCCAAATCGTCGTTTTCTTGGTTTGTTGCCGCAAACGTCCGATTAATTCGGGTCCCACGTGGCAGTAACAATAAGGCCGCTTCGGCAGTCAGCTTATGAGAAGCTGCGATGAGGGTTACCGAGGACAAACCTTTTTGTTTCTATCCGCGACTGCAGAAGTGGGATCCTTTTCCTTCGCCGTTAAGCTGCAGAAAAAAAGGCAATATGAACACGACAGTCATCCCTCGCCTTCCACTGGCACAGACACAACAGGCCAGGCACACGTCCAGCACACAAGTCCAGACAAAGAAAACCTCTGTTTTGCCTTTCTTTTTGCGCCTCTGTACGCATTCCAGATTCGCCCGGCTGCCGAACCGTCCCATCCGAGCGCAAGACGCAGACAGCGGGGGTCACCTGTCGGGACCGTTAATTGCTGTCAACGCTGTTGTGCTTGGGCCGGGCGGCTTATACGCTGTAATTTACCGCAAGCGATCGCTTGCTTATTGCCACAGGTAGCAATTGTCACAAGTGTGTAGTGGGACCGTCTGGGTGCGTGACAACACAACCGGCCCATTCTGCTCACACACTTACAGGCTCATCCCTGCTGTCCCACAGTCTCAGCTCACATGCTTAACACGACACCCATTTAATTCGAAATCTGTTATACAACATCCCGGAAAAAGAAAAAAACAATAATAATAATCACAGGAACGTGGGTAACAACATGAGATTGGTTAATACTATCAGATTGACTGACTATGTACTCTGGCCCCCCTCCCCTCCTTATAATACAATATAGAGGCTGAGAAAATAAATTGAAAACGCCACACTTCGTCCCCCGCTGACTCAGCATTAGAAAAAGGTGTGAGAAAGAGCACAGGAGCCACCGCAGTGCAGCCCGACAGGCCTCCACACGTCTCAGCGAGCTCCACCCAACCGGCCACACGGTAAACACCCGCCGTCATGCAATCGACTTCACTCGCCCGTCTGAACGCCTGTCTAAAGAAAGCTCTATTTCGCCAACAACTGAGAAACCGAAGGTACTAGAATAAGAAAAATACAGCCGTCCCTCACAAGATGGGCTGATTTTTTTCCTGCGAAATCACTGCGTTTCACAAATTCCCAACACAAGAGGGTTCAAATGACCATTATTTCACATGCATTTAAAACAAAAAAAAAATTAAATGCCAACAAAGGTATTTTTACGCCTAACAGAGACAATACTGTTATACTTTATAACATTTATATTATTAATTCGACAGCTGTTTATGATATGAAGTAAATAATTACCACAGAGCATGCAGATGGTATGCAGGTGGAGTCGGAGCCCATCCTTAGTAACAAATACCCTGAATTACTGCAGTAAAATTTACCCAGCTGTACAACCGGCCTGCCCATTGCAAATACCTTAATGTTTTAAGCTCCTTTAGACAAACGTGAGCCGATTAACAATAATAGCATCAAACCCGCTGTTTCAGTCATGATACATTTAACTTAAATAAGGGATGTGACTGGTTCAGACTGGATATGCAGTAGGTTTTCTCACGGAAGCAAAGCGTCTGTAAAAATAGTGTGCAATGGTGGTGGTGGGGGGGGGGGTGACCTGCTGTAGAAGCAAAAAATGTTGGTGCTCTAAAGTAGCAGCCTGATGAATGAAAGAAGGTCACATCTTCAGTATCTTCTGGTCGTTCGTTTGTGTTTTGTGTCCAGGACCCTGTTCTAGAAAGGATCGGGGTGTAGAATTCAGAAGATGATCGTTTTACTACTACAGGTTACTTCTCGGGACCTGATGGAAGACATTATCGACACGCATCTGTGTTATTGCATGTTGGTGTCTCCCAGTCATTCCTGCCTCCTTCTGTAAAACAGCTGGAAGCCACAGATGTCTTTGCGAGGCGGCGGCGGCAGCGCCGTTCTCTGACCCTGTCGGACCCCCCGCCCCCCACCTTCTCGGCCTGCTGGCTGCACTTCTCCACCCGCTCCTGCAGCTTCTGCACTTCCTCGGGGCACTTGGTGGGGTCGGCCTTGGCGTGGTTCTCCCGGGTCACGGCGGTGCGCTCCTCCTTCCGTGCCTGGTGGTAGCTCTTCTTGGACGACTCCACCTGGTAAACAGGAGATGAGATCTCAGGGGGTGGCTGCCGGCCAGCTCCCACAGCCCCGTCCATCTGGCCAGGAAGGGGCCAAGCCAAGATCTGCCTAACACGTAGAGCCTCGAGTGGAAGACGCGAGGCAGCTAATGGCAGCAGTTTCACCTGGCAGCTTTACTTTCACGCGAGAAGAGAAGGGAATGCATGCAATAAATCCATCAGGGTAGCAGACTTCTGTTTTTCATTTACTGGGCCCCAGTTTTATCAGCAGTACACATTCAAACAATCAGTTCTAACTATGCAAAAGAGCTACTGTAAATCAGTGTCAGAAAACTGGACTCAAAGATGGGGAACCCTGTCGTGGAAACCCTGTAAACAGTCCCTGACTGTACACATTCATTCATTTAGCTGATTATCTCCATCCAAAGCGACCAATTTGGGGCTCTCTGTGTACTAAGCTACTTAAAACCATTTACCTGCAATTTACCTTCTGGTTGAGGACAGGAAACACAGGAAAGAGTCAGCGACAAATACCTGGGAAATTATTGGTGTCGCACACACAAATGACCAGTCTGAAGTGTGTGTGTGTGTGTGTGTGTGTGTGTGTGTGTGTGCAAAAATCAAAACCACTGACAAACGTAGGGCCAGATGTTCACGAGACACACGGATGTACCTGTAACCGCGCTCTCAGGGACACGTCCATGGATGACATCCTTCTCCACGTTACAGAAGTGCACAGTTACACTACAACACTCACGTCTTTCATCCTCCGGACCCAGGGCTTTTGCGCCTTGCGGAAGCCCTCCTCGGCCTCCTTGGTCTCCTTGAAGGTGCCTATGATCTGCTTGTGGAAGGCGTCTTTCTGCCAGTTCTTGACCTTCTCGCTGTCCTCCACAGCCAAGCGCTCCTTGAGCTCTATGTGGATCTCGCTCAGCTGGTCAGCAGCGTCCATGAATGCCATCCAGGACTTCTTCAGCGTGCCATACTCCGGCCCTTGATGAAAAGTTCCTGGCTAAGTGGTTGTCTTAAACCTGTTCTCATACAGACATCCATCTTTACAATCACCCAGCTGAGAAAGATGGCTTCGAAAAACAATTCCCTCCCGTGACCTTGTTACGTCTGGAGGCTTGAACACAACTTCGAGATGTTTCTCCGGCATGAAATTACCCGCTTACGGTATATGCAGATTTAAACAGTCACATTCTCATCGCAAGACTCATTCTACAAGGTAAGGAAAAACCCCGTAATCCTTGAACCCCCCCTTGTCCTTCAATTTAGACGATGTTAGCATGAACTAGAAAACACAGTAAAAACATTTGTGGAATAACAGGTTCTACAGACACCATCACCTCTCAGCTAAAGCTGAATTGCTTTATCTCATAGTCTTTCCCAGACCAAACCATTTCAGACTGAGAACAACCACCTGGTCCTCTAAGCATCTTGCTCTCCACCACGCTTTTCGTTTTGGCCAAAGAGGTATTTATAGCTTTTACTTTCCCCATCCGGCAACTTTCAGGGGCTTCGACGTGCCTCACCTTTCTCCACCACGAGCCTCCACTTGTGGGCCCACTCGGCCAGCTGCTGCCCATAACTCTTCTCGATCTTGGACCGTTCCTGAAAGCAGCTCACTAGCTCACCGCACAGCCTGTGGCCGTCGTCGATTCGCTTCACCGTGCTCCTGTAGTTCCCCGCCTGAGTGACGGCATCACCGTTTAGTCAGACAACGGCTTTCAAACTCACCCCCCGACAATCACGCTTAGCTTCAGCACCATTGTCTAAAATTAACAGCACGTTATAAGATCTCCCGTTTTATGCAAGTATCAAAACCACCACTCATTTATAAAGATATCCAGCACTACGACAAACATTTTTATTCTGAACTTATGAACAGAACTGGGACCATCTGTTTGCAACTCAGAACTGCTCCCAATTCCCCACTGTGTCACAATCAATAATGTGTCTCAATCCCTGGATTTAATCACAGTTAGATTCTGTTCACGGCTTCCGATAAAATAACGGCGAAATTTCAACACTTTGTTTATTCTGCTTTCGTTAACTACTCATACAACGCAGGGTCTCAGTGCCCCTCTACCTGAAACGTCAGGTGTGAGACAGGGTGCAAACCGAACTGGAGACCAGTTCGTTCTGTTGTCTTTAACTAACACGAAGCGACATTAAAGTTAGGTCTACATTACAATAAATGAAAATATAAAATACACAGCGTCTTCAGCCATGTGAGACGGTGCCGTGCTTCTTCACTTGTCATTTCTGCTCAGGAGAACACCACAGGAGCCACAGGAGAAGCACACAGTGTAGTGCAGAAATTATCACACAGCATTTCACCTTACAAATCTGCTCGTATTTTACTGGCCATCAGTCATCTTCCAATTCACTGCATGAACACGTTTGCCCCCCCCCCCCCATGCCCCTTGAGTGTCTTTCCAGCCCCCTAGTTCAGGCCATTTTCACTTNACCTGACCCCCCCCCCCCCCCCCCGATGCCCCTTGAGTGTCTTTCCAGCCCACTAGTTCAGGCCATTTTCACTTGAAATTTTAGAAACCATAGCGGAAGAAAATGAAAGTAACAATAAATTCAGAACTGTTCTTATATGTGAAACTCAGATGTTCATAACGGAAGATAAAGGTGTTTATTATACTGATTTGTCCTGTCCACCGCCCTGTATAAGGGACTTGTACAGTATTTTATCTATATGTGGCACAGAGTGTTTAGTCAAGAAAAGGAATATCATTTTATATGAATTCATAAAAAATTGAATATTTCACTTTATGTGGGACACAAGTAAATTAACTGCAGGCCAAAAAAAACACTTCTTTAAATGTGGAAACAAGTCATCCTTAGTATGACCCTCAGGCCTTTGCTGCCTTGGGAACCCTGAGTATTTTCCAAAGGGTCACTCTGAGGTCACCCAGCGATAGGTTATTACTGCTTACTTGCATGGCGTGAAAGTGGTTTTGATAAATCCCTACCTCCCAGAAACTTCCGCTCCTATCGACGTCTCTCAGGTCTCCGTTTGAAGACATGGTGGGGTTGGAGTGCAGCGGGACAGCAGCGGCGGCCTGTCAAAGTGATGCAGACAGGACACGCTTATCGGCAGCGGTTTCATGCACCATCCCCTCTTCTTGCGATTAGAGACAACTTAACCATGTACAAACAAAGCATTAAACAGCAATAACACTAACAGCACTTTTGCACCAGTAACATGCAGCCCCAATTCACAATATAGAAAAATGCTACAATAATGAAGTAACAGCCACACATTTATCACAAACACTTTGAAACACTTAAAAAGAAAATCAATGACTTTTCCTGCTACACCAAAAGCATACAGCTGTTTTCCATTTTATTTACAATCTGCTCTCTTGTGTAAAAAAAGAACATTCCTGGACATTCCATTAAATGTTATGGGTATCCATACAGCCTGCATTCCATTATATCTTCTGCATTCCAGTAAATGGATTTCTTTCATTAAAATGGAGAACCTGAAAGGTTTTAGCTAATAGGTACTTTTTCCAGCATATATTTTAATTAGTTTCTTTCTTCTGTAATAGAGACAAAAGCTAAATCCCATCACAACCCCTAAACGTGGTACAGTTTTCTCTTTCCTTCCTCTATCCGACTTGAGCGAAGGTCAACGCTGCTTCCTGCCGCACGTGTCACAGTTCTGGAAGAAGGCCAGCGCTGATGCTCGAGGGAGAGCACCGCCGGAGCTGCGCTTCTGGGGACGGCTGCCGTTTAGGTGGAATGTTTTCACACAAACGAACCTTGTTAAAAAAAAAACTCAAGCATTTCAATCTGATGAAAATGAAGCTTTACATCTTCCACAAACGTGACAGGAGACCACTGACAGCATCTGTGTAAGCACACCTATTTTTTCCCAGTCTGCAAATGAAATGTTTGAAAAAGAGACGACTGAAAAGGTCTTCGGCTACTGTGTATAGAGATGCTTTTTACCTTGTCCAGAATTTCAGCTGAAGGAGACTGAAGAACAGTTTGATGGATAATTTCTGTATTTCTTAGCTTCTTCTCCACTTCAGCAGCCTGAAAAAGAGACATAGTGTGACAACGCTGATCATTTCAGAGACTGACCTCCAACAGCTACTGCTGCTGCTCAGCTCACTGCCACTGAAATGAACCCTGAGAGAAAAAGAAGGGAGGCGTTTATTCAGATACTCGGCCTCCGATCGAGGGGAGTACTCGATCGCATCCGACGCTTGGTCAAGAAGATACTGTGATGGCCCTGCTGCTTTACATAAGCAAAAAAAAAAAAAATTTTAAAAAACAACCAGAAATGGCTATCAGGTCAGTCAAACGTGTTCAGTTCCATTACACCATGTGAAAAATTCTGCCTTCTCAGATAAACCCCACTGGGGGGGAATGTTCAAAATCCATATGTAGCTTTAACTCCGAAGCAGAGCTGAACTGGAGGGGAGCACTGACACTAAAGTTGTTCACATAACCCCAGTAGTCTGAGAAGACAGAAACTTCCAGAAGCATGGGATATCCTGCTCCCTCATTCCAACTGGTTGGACTTGTACATCAAAGCTGCTACAAGGTCAGCTAACCACAGATGTCTTCTTCGCAGATTCTTCCTGTTGCTCCAGACGCTACACGGCTATATTCTCGTGAAAAAGGAGTGTCTGTCTGTTGAATCCTAAAGGAAACTAGAACTACATGGCGGAAACATGGTGCTCCGTCGTTTTAGGCAACGGGATTCCAGATATGTAGGATGGGCTGAACCCACAATGACAACACCAGGGACCTTCGTAAACAAGCGACACGGCATTTGGCCCCATAAGTGACACCATAAAGGGGCCCAAGCACAGTCGCTACCAAATAATACCAGGTCCAGCCCCCGAAAGGTGATGTAAAAAGATCATGAAGCGACGTCGAATCCTGCAATGACCTGCTGACGTTTCCAACAAGACACTAGCAGCCTCACATCTCCTGCAGAGTGTTTATCGAGGTCAGCCTGGGATCTCTTTGGGGCATCGCAGGTGATCACGGAGAATCTCAAATCTCTTCGGGTGGGAGATCAGATCGGTATCAAAATACATGCAGTAAACACTAACAGACCATTAAAAATTAATGTGCGCCTCAGAAGCTGTTTGTTACACGCTGAATTATTTACTATGTTTGGGAAGCGGAGGCTTCCGCCGTTTGGAGGTTATTTAAAATGACGTAATAACGTTTCCAAAAATCAGCCTTAGGTCACCTCAAGGCATTTTAAACGGCGAGCAGCTAAAAGACAAATCTTGAGTGAGGCCTCAAAAATGACCTCACTTTAGAGCGTCGACATCATTCTGGTGGCGATGTGCAGAACGTCCTAACTGAACTGAAACGCTGCACTTACAAAAACAAAGCTGATGTTCCTTCCAACCTGCCTGAAACTCTGCGTTCATGTATCTGGGTAGGAGGTCTGGGCCCAGCCGTAGATGTGAGGAACAGAACGGCGCTGTGATGTAAAACTGGCAATATAATACTAACTTGCCAACAATTTAACTAAATAGCAAAAAGGAACAACAGAATTCTGTTAAATGGTATGAAAAATGATTGTTGAGCTGCTGGATTGTCGTGTAAAAACAATCACACCTCACATAATTTATCCATTTACATTACAATGCATAGCAATTTTACTTTTGTTTCTACATATGAATCCTCGCTTTATTTCTTGCCTTTTTGTCATTAATTAACTGGCAGCCTTTTGTTTAAAAAACACTCTATACAATTCACTTATTATTGCCATCATTACTACTAGATGCCTAACTTACTGGACCAGAATAAACGCTGAATCACGACGGCGGTCCCACAGTCTTTCCGCTGCCATCACACCCAGAATCCCAACAGGAGGACAAAAGGAGTGAAACACAGAGAAGAGGTGTGTTTTCCATGGTGAGCAAAAGGCATCCGGGGGGGGGGGCAAATTCATTCAACAACTCCCACTTCAGAAAACCAGTTGTTCCTGGTATCACAGGCCTGAACTCGCAGGCTTGGATGATCAATGACGTTTTAAAGGATATGTAATGAATGAGCTCATATATATTTACACTTGTGTGTTTAACTGATGCTTTTCTCTAAAGCGACGCACAGCACCAACCTGCTTACAACTGCTTACAATTATTTCCCCAGCTCTGTACATTTTTGTTTTTTACTCACGTAATTTTTACTCCAGTTTACTGAGCCATAGTTCCAGTTTATCCTATTTTGTCACATACCGAGATCACAACAATTACGCAGGATAAGCAGTTGGTGAAAATAAAAAATGTACATATTGAATGAGCAACATGTATAAATTTGTAAAAGGGTTCCCACAATGGACTGTTTTGGAATTTCCATCCTCCCGTTCATTATCATTAACTGCTTTCCCTGTGGCCCAGAGCCTATCCTGGAATCACAGAGCACCAGACTATGCAACTACACCCTGGATGGGAGGCCAGTCTACCGCAGGGTAGCCATACACACATTCACACACAACAGGCAAGTTAGAATGACCAACTAGCTGGAAACATGCATCTTTGGACTGTGGTGGTGGGGGGAGGGCAGAACACTCAGCAGAAACCCACACAGACGCAAGGAGAACTTGCAAACTCCACACGCCCTGAGCAGGATTTAGACAGCCTGGAAAAATGGCCAAGTGCCTAGTGAGTCGTTGAGCATGCAAGACATTCCCTGTCCTCCTCTTCCGGGATGCAGCCGCCCTGCAGAAAGAGCCGACTGTTCAGCTGCCCCGCGGTTCAATATACTGGGCTCGTGAAAGCAGAGTGTTGCTCAGATCCCTGGGTAGGATGGAGGACAAAGACGAGCTTGTTCCACGCCCTTGTTCTTCAATCGTTGTGCCAAGCAGAATTGAAAAACAAAAAAAAGAAAAAAAAAGCACCAACATTCCTTTAGCTTGTAAAAAGGCTTCATTTTCAAGCTCATCAGATCTCTACAGGGGGGAAAATCAAAAAAACAAAAAAGGGGGAAAAAAAACTCATATTTATAATTCCATGCTGGTTTCTTTACAGGCAATTTATCTAAACAATTTGGGGTTTACTGAGCAAATTCTCAAAGAAAATCTGAGCTCTGCAGCACAGACTATAAATCATCTGTCACACAACATGTCCTAAAAACCCTGAATGTGGGGGGTGATGCTTATTACCCCTGGATACACTTACAGAGACAAACCACAATTGACCGTATCTGTCCTATATTAACAATAAGGCCGGGTATATAACTACTGACCAGCTGCGCTGAAAACGTGCACCTATTAGCCAAGGTTTGTTTATTGACAAAGTCAACAGCATAATAAACTTTCTGTGTTTCTTCTATAGATATTTTAAATCAAAACTGGGGCAACTCGGCATAACCGGTACTTTTCTTTATTATACTTTTCTTCTACATTATACATTTCCAAAGTCTCTCTAGTCTTCTTACAGCCCATATTATGCTTACTGTCACTTGTTGGCATAAACAAGTAAAACAGGGCTGGATTTTCTACTGTTCTGCAAGGTGAGATAACACTACCGCAGATCTGCGCGAGAAAGCAGACAAGGGCACTTTCACGCCGTATTCGAGGGATTATCACCAGTACCTACATTTACCCTCATTCTTTCTCATACACTGTCCCGAACTGCAAGCCTGGGCACTACAACCCGGAACATTCCTGCCGCCCCTGTCACGACACAGCTTCAGTGAGGACGGGGGAAGGCGAGGTGGCCTCCTGGCAGCAAGTGTCACACAATTTACAAAAGGCACAGGTGACGGAATGATGCACTCGGTCACCACGGAACGTACAAATGGAAGCGACTCATTACAAGGTTAAATAATGTAAAAGTTGTCTGTATGCAACCGTGGGTAGGCAGAAAGAGGGGCTACAATACGAAATCTAAAATATCAAAGTATCTGTGGACCTTTTACAGCAAACAGGGCCTAGTTTACTACGATTCGGTGTGGTTCTTGAGTTTAAAACAGGGTTCGGTGCATCTTCTACTGCAGTGACTGACATGTAAGACTAGTATGGAGGACCAAGGTCACATGTGGGAACCAACCAGCAAGTCCCACAAGGACTGGGAATCCTGGAACCCCATGAGATGCAGGCAAATATCTCTCAAACCTGAGCACGTAAATGACAGCGGCAGCGGTTTTGACAAACAAGGGCTTTGTTTCAATAAAGGGTGAATGATTCCCAGTTTCCGGCTTATTTATCTCCTCGTCCTCAGAACATGACAGACCTGTTGCGGAACATGCAGAACAGCCTCCATTATGACAACAGTTACAGTGAAGGCAACCGGCTGGCTGCATGAGCAGGTTTACAAAGTAAACTAAAAAAAATCATCAGAATCCCTCTTTTATGGATTTGCAGTGTTTTATAAGTGAAAAGACCGAAGTTGTGCTGTAGTTTGTTGTGTGTTTTTTTAACCCCGCCATGAAACATCATTGAACCACCTCAACATCGACATACAGGGAGGACACCAACTTTAACCGCCAAACCGCTCCCCCTGAGCCGTTTTTTTAAATTCAGCTGGACATTGTGTTAAACATTCATCCCGCATTTAAATTAAAATATAACTTTTTTTTCCCCTGTAGAAAAGCACCGAAAAGAGCGACGCGTTTTCCCGCGGCGGGGAGCTGCCGCCATCTCCTCTTCGGCTGAGTTTATCAACTGACTGGAACAAACCGTTATCGGTCCGTTGAACAAACAAACGGCTCGAAACGGCCCCGAACTACAACAGTTGTAAAACCGTAACCTCAAACCGTGAGCCGCGAGACAAACCACCATTTTTACACGACCTCACAACTTTCCCCTCACAAACCAACCAAATAAAAAGCAACATGTAAACTTTGTCTTTTTTTAAACTCTGCATGTAACCATGTAAACTGTGTGTTGACTCCGCGTTACGTCGTGTTGCGTTTCCGACTGATATTAAAGTCGGGATATAAAAATGAAACCGTGTTTAAAAGGGCGCGCGGGCAGCAAGGACAAAAGTTCCAGAAAGAAGCGGTTACCAACCGCCAGTGTGACAGTGGACGGCGGACACGATGCGGTATTATTATGTATTTCATTTATTACAGCGCCAGCATGAAGAAACACTGAGATTTGTCGTGGTTAAACTGTTTCGAAGTCGTCGACCCCCCACGCTCTCCGCCTTACTTACAGTTTTAAGCGGTCGGAGTCACTCAGTTCAGGAGGAACATCTCACATCTCGAGAACTTCACACTGATCCACGCTCGTCACACACTCCTGTGTAGTTTTCGCTTTAGTGCGTGTGTGTGTGTGTTTTGTGGGGGACACCTCCCTTCTCCCGCACACGGGCGGTTTCCCCCTCCAGTCGTGTGTTAAAATCGTCCTAAGCCCCGGAGCTCCTCAACACACACACACACACACACACACACACACACACACACACACACACAAGCAGAGCACTTTTTTTCCAGCCAACATTCCAAGTCTCAGCCCCATTCATGCGTTCATCCGTTGTGCAGAAATACAAACGTTACCCGAAAAAAAAAAATCAAAGCACCGCCAAAATACCTTCGTGTTCACCTCGTCCTCCAGTTTACTGGAGTTTATTCCTGTCTGAATATCTTGCAGAATTTACCCAGTTCTCTGTAAGTTCACCTCATCTCCCTTCATGCTCTTTGTTTTTACCTCCTGCTCTACTATATGTGATCGAGATGCTGGCAGAGTTGAAAAATTAAGAATAGTCTGAAGATAAATGGCTAAAGTTGCTTAATTTTACTTCCAAGACCAACGTTGCTATAGTAACATTAGCCAATCTTTCAGTGCAGGCTTGGACAAAGGTGACAGGTCAGTAAAGGTACCATCATGGTACCACCACAGCATGTTTATACAGTACACACCATGGCCCATCATACAGTCACCAACTTACTTTGACAACTGGTTGTCCTTGTCAGGGTGGCATTTGGAGACACCTGAATCCACCTGAAACGTGTGTTTGGACTGTGAGGGGAAACCCACCGAGACACATGGAGAACATGTTGGATTCGAGCCCACACACATACCATTATTGTGGTGACCCACGTAAGCGTACATATTTGTATTTTTAAAGGGCTGGTGTTCAAACTTGACCTTGTGAAGTGTGGTGCAGCAGGAAATGATGGTCGGTCGGCCCACAAGGCTGTGCCATGTTCCTCCATGGCTCCGAGTTGCAGGGTCTATAAATCTTCTTAGGTTGACCTGGACCCTCATTCGGGTGGTGGTTCCAATCCCTTTTCTCCATTTGCAAAATCCTCTGATGATATGAAATGTTGCTTCTCCAGGCCACCATAGTGGTGCAAGAGTATGTTGCCATTCACCTCTAAGCAGGGATTTGAAGCCAGAGGGGTGAACTTTGCCGCGTCACACTGGTCAGCCATAGCGAAGAAAGAGTCCGAGAGGGACACGAAGCAGGTGTCCTGAGGCTAGGTCGATGAGTCGGTTGTTTTGGGTGGAATCGGACAGACGCCACCTTCCACCGGGTAGGTGTGTCGTTCGCAAAGCTTGGAACATGAGGAGTGGAAGGAGGTGGTGGGATCACGGGCTGCACACGGCAGGAGGTGTGTTCACGGCCCTCAACCGGTGTGGCTGTTCTGCTCTGGAGCAAAAACGTGAGAACTGGGTGTTGGACCACAACTGTGTTGGGGGAAAGAAGGTGTAAATTTCATTGAAAGGTCACAGGTTCTTGCTGCATGAAGCTCCATCTATTGTGAAAAGAAATAAATAAAAGGAGGTATGTCAGACAAGGAGGATTTAAACACTGAATTGTTTTATTTAAAGTGAATTTCAGGTTAAATTCTGCACCCAGGGAAATTGGCATTCTGAAGAATTCCTTAAAAAATGGGATTGCTTCTATAGATCATTTATGTTTACCTCAAAATATACAACTCTAACACGAGTTTGCTGATAATATAAAAACGCNTAAAAAATGGGATTGCTTCTATAGATCATTTATGTTTACCTCAAAATATACAACTCTAACACGAGTTTGCTGATAATATAAAAACGCAGGTAAAATTATACTATTATTTTCTTGTTGGACTGCAGTATTATCGTAAGACTTTTTTTTTATTCTAAATTACAATGAGCAAATATTTGAAGAAAAAAAAATGTTACCAGAAATTATTTTGGCCGTAGATGTAAAAGGAGGACGTTTCCTGCGATTCGAACCCGAAACCTTCTTACAAGCCATTTTCCTGTTACCGGCTCACTTGCTCGAAATGTCTCTTTTAAGTGCTTCCAAAAAATCTCGACCAACCAGAACAAATACCTATTCGATTCCATTTTCCAAAATCAGTCACTGTAAAATTAATGGACTACGGATTGAATTAGTTCCAGTGCTACGCAATATTTTATATTTATACTGTATCTGAACTTTTTTTTTTTTTTACAATAAAAAATGTACGAAATAATTCTAATCGCCGCAGATTAGTGTTGCAACAGGAGAGCCGTTGGATGTGCTCGACTCTCGATTAACAGCGATCGGAACTCGACTAGCGCTGCCTTCCTGTTTGAATGTATCTGTGGTGTCTCCAAGCTGGTATGTAACCTTAATGTTTTTAGGGTTAAAAAACATTTTTAAAAATATATCGCAAAAGAAGGGCACAGTCACGACGAAAAGGGAACCGAGAGGCCACCGTGTTCGAGCGAGCGGCGTCGGCGGACATGTTTCTTCGGCGTTTGTTGCTGTCTTAGCCAGCTGCGTCTGCGAAAATTGCGACAAAAAATCCCGGAGAAAAGGTAGGCCGCGGCCTCGCAGCAGCTAGCTGGAAGCTAACTGTCCGCCGAAAAGACCGTTAAAATATGGTTTCTGGGGTTTGTCCGGTCACACCACAACACTAACACCCCTGTCTAGTTATACATCGCTTATATCAGTTATTTTTGTTAATTTTAAATTTGCCTTTCAGTCTCTTTATTCTGCTCGAGGTGGGTACAAGTTAGCTAGCTGGGCTGATGTGAAGGAATATTGTCCATATATTAAACTAATTTCTTATAACCATGTTGCCCAAATAGTTAGGAATCGTATTTTTGTTTCATAAGATGTCTTTTATATATTATTACACCAAATTTTGGGCAACTTACTTAGCCTTTGTATGAGTCCCATTTTGTTGAGGGGGGAGGGTAGCTTTTGTAATTTAACTGAATAAATACCTTATTTTTGGTGTGTAAAAGGAGGTATTTCTGAAAAGTATTCATTTTGCAATAGGTATGGCTTATTAATGTTACAAAATCCCAAGTCTGTGTTCTTGTTCATCTTGTTATTTTCAGAGCACATTTTATAATGAAGTGCAGCAACTCAGAGATGCCATAAACAGCTGCTGGTTTTTGTACAGGGGGAAATGGAATAGCAAATGCTGATTCTTTTATCTTTAGGTTTCTGTAGAGTTTTGTAGTTCCCTGACTAAAAGTGCAAATTCAAAATGAATTTGGACAGGAGTTGTACTTTTCCATGGCTTCCACATTTTGCACTGTGGAGCTTGAGACTGATTTCCATTTAGTATGCACTACTCAACACACCGACTGTGTAAATATATTTTTGATTTTATTTCTGATTTAAGTTTTGTTCTGGACCATTTTTTTTCCTTGACATCAATTTGTTTGTCTGCCAAAATTTGCAGTGTCCTTAAGGTGTTAGAAAATGACCCAGCATAGGTTGCTAGTTCCAGGAAGAGTGGCAGTCCAACACAGAGAGGTGGCATAAAATCAGTTGTTCTCTGCAAGAGAAAAAGATACAATTCTTAAGAGCTGGAGATCTGATGCTATTTAAAACATGTGGCACAACCTACATGTTGATATGGGTCTAGAATGTTCCTATCAGTGCCGTCCATCATATTGTTCCCATTCTTCAGAACGAGGGTTGGAAGTCTCTTTATTTTACAAATCGTATCAGAATAAAGCAATTGAATTCTTACGGCTACTATAGCAGTCTGCAAATAGTGTCTCGGGTATTTCTCTAATCTTATCTTTTAAGAAGTGTTTATTGAAGTCTGTTTTTCAGTTCTAGTCACAAACTGTCCCCCTTGTCCTAAGATCACATTACAGTTGGAATTTTTGCGTTTATTCTCACCAGTTGCACATTAATGTTGTCCGTGTGCCAGTTTCCAGTGTATTTTGCACAACGTCTCCTGCCGTCGTTCTGTTAAGTGGGCCGTAGGGCACTTATCTTTCAGTTCAAGAATTGATTGCATCCTTGGTTTTGTAGTTAAGACAGACAAATGATTAGACTAGTTTAAAACATAACCTGGTTACGTATAGTTGGAAAGTTTAACGTTCATATTTCCTTTTTTTAATGCGCTGTATGTGTGATTACAAATAGTTTCTGTCCTGCTGCTGTTGTTTTTGGCTGATTTGTATGTTTGTATTTTTCTTTCAAAAGTGGCTGTGGGAATGATTGGCCACCTCAACAGCCTGCACTGTCTTATACTACTGTTTCCTTTCAGATTTTTGTCCTGCTTTTTCAGATAAACACATCATAAATGTATTCAAATGTTAACAGTTTAATTTAGGCTTTAATCATGTGTAAATTAACAGTGACTTTTGAACCAGTATTGCCACCTATTTAGGCTAAATCTTGTGAATAATCCTGTTTTTATAATGCTTGAGTTTCAATTTTTTGTTCATTTTAATGTTAAAAAGTTTCTTATCTGCTTTTGACTTAGAAGCCATTGACATTTTTGTTAGCTTTGTCTCCCAGCTCACAGTAGATGCCTGTCTGAATACAGCGTTCCACATTATCTTAAAGTTATTGGAAAAATAACAACCATGATATTGTTAAATCTATCTTTTTTTCCGCTAGTTCTTAAGCACTTCTTGACTTTAACAATGTCAGTAAAGGTTACAAGGAGAACAAGAATTTTTTTTTTAAGAGTTTCAGTTAAGGAACACTGCTTTAAGTGGAGTTTCGGGTTGAACAGTGTTCTCCTCTGCATTCACAGACCATTAACCTGGTACACGCCTCTGTCTTGTGGTTCACGCAGGATCTACATGGCCCAAGCATAGCCCTGCAACCCACGTCCCCTGTTGTGCGCGAGGCCCCGGCCTGTGGAGATGAAGGGCTCCCACCAGAAGAACTCGGTGCGGATCCTGTCTGGCCGGGAGCGCGGCGCCCAGACATGCGGCTCCCAGCGGCTCCTTCAGCAGCTGGTGGAGGAGAAGACCCGATGGATGAAGTGGCAGAGCCAGGTATGGAGCGGTACAAGGATGTGCATACATGTGCATCCCTTGATGTCAGCCTTGATGTTTTTCTTTTATAGAGTTTAGTGAAATTAATGACAAATAGAAGAGAACCTATCAGAAGATATTGTAATGGTTGAATCTACTTTGGAGTAGGCACTGTGTACTACTCAGTTGTCCTGATTTAGAACGGAGACTCGCACTTATAAATTTGATCTGGCCTCTGAAATATTCAATGTAGTAGGTGATCACCTGATGAGTTTTAAGTGGCTACCAGGAGAAATGTGAGTCTAGAAAGTGACACAGTGGTGATTTAAAATGCATGAATGTGGTGGAATGAGCACTTGCATAAAACATGAAAGGACCTCAGAATGCAACTGGAATATAGAAATGTGGAATTTCAGCCATATATAGCGTACCTAATCAACAGGTTACACCTGTTTTATCTAAAGGGAAATTAACTGCAGTTAAGGAACATTTCCATGTTTAAATTTGCCTGAGCCAGGACTGAATACATTTGCACCAACACTTTTTCAAGTTGAAAAATTATTTGTGCCACATTCATTTAATTACAGCTCCACGTACTTCTTAACGTCCCTGATAACTCCAGTTATTGTGGAAGTCATTTGTAAGGAAGTCTAAATCTGGGTAGGCAGAAATATCATACGGGTAGGAAAAGAAAACATTCAACTTTGTTTTAGCCCAGAAAATACTTTTCTTAAATATTAATGTAAAAGTAAACATACTGTGTAATATATGTGTGTGTTGTAAATTATCTGCTCTAAATGAGTAATCAGGCAGTTTTTTTTAAAAATTAAATATGCACTTACAAAGCTGTGTTCCAAAAACCTGCATTACTGAAAGTACTTATTCATAAGGCTGTTTTAGAAAATATGAGAATTATCTAATGGGGGAAAATGCTCAGATTTAGATACTGAAGTGTGAGGGAGGTGTTGTGATTTCTTATGTAAAAACTATAAAGCAAAAGTTGAATGATTTTTGTCACATTTGTTTTGTGAAAAGAATCAGGTCAACATTGAGGGTTAATTTGTGTAAAAACATGATGTCTGTCTTCACAGAAAGTGGAGCTGCCAGACAGCCCTCGTTCAACATTCTTATTGGCCTTCAGCCCGGATAGGTAAAAACACCGTTTTAAATGAGATATTTCTTTCTTGTTGTTTGTGCTGTGTCAGAAAAGGTTGTCTTCTTTGGTGACCCGTTACTCCCTCTCGACTGCAGAACACTAATGGCTTCTACCCACGTGAATCACAACATCTATATAACTGAGGTGAAGACGGGCAAGTGCATTCACTCGCTGGTGGGCCACCGCCGCACGCCGTGGTGTGTGACCTTTCACCCCACCATCCTGGGCCTTCTGGCTTCTGGCTGCCTCGATGGAGAAGTTCGCATTTGGGACCTGCATGTGAGTACAGTCAGTTTATGCTTCTTTTGGAAATGACTGTGTGGATGGACATTTTGTTTTTCTGTGAACCAGTTTATGTGATTCTACAAGTTTTATTTCATCCAGACTTTTAACTCATAAGTTATTGAAACATGATCCATCCCCAGGGTGGCAGTGAGAGCTGGTTCACGGAGAGCAATGTGGCTATTGCCTCTCTGGCCTTCCACCCCACTGCCCAGCTGCTACTCATTGCCACCAACAACGAGGTCCACTTCTGGGACTGGAGCCGACGGGAGCCCTTCGCGGTGGTTAAGACTGCCAGCGAGACCGAGAGAGTCAGGTCTGGGAGACCTCTTCATAATGCCACTTCCTCTGTCTTTACTTTTGATTGTAGTTTAGATATTCAGTTCAGCTGTGCATTTTAATTCATTTGTTTTTAGTGTTTGGATGGTAATTCAGCAGTTCTTGGATAATGTGCTGTATCTGTTACAGGTTAGTTAGATTTGACCCACTGGGCCACAACCTTCTGACAGCTATTGTGAATCCTTCGAACCAACAGGTGAGTTGCAGGCGTCAATGCCTACACAGTGGATGTGTGTTTAAAACAATAATATACTATAATTTCAATGTATAGCTTAGACAGGTAACTCGGTGTTACTTCAGACTTGTGAGCAGGTAAACCCTCAAGTTTCTGTTGTGTTCATCGGTTTCCCTACTGTAAGTTATTAGTTGCATGTATTGTTTCAAAACTCCATACATTTCTGGTATCCTTTATTTGAGACGATTGCATGTGACTTCCGCTTTCTTGCTGTCCCTCATCTGTAATTGAGGCTCTGAGATGTCACTGTCACTCCTCTGTGTCCCTTTTTGCACCCAACAGAACGACGATGACTCTGAACTCCCTATGGACAGTGTGGAGATGCCTCACTTTCGGCCACGCCCCTTTCTGCAGTCTCAGCCTGTGCGGCGCACTCCCATTCTCCACAACTTCCTGCACATCCTCTCCTCTCGCAGCTCCGGGGTACAGGCCGGGGAGCAGCCTGCTGCTCCGCAGCCCAGTGCCGAGCCCTCCGTCTTGCCCTTGGGCCGCTACACCTCCTTGCGAGACCGACCCACTTACCATGCTTGCGTGCAGCACCTGGGCATGCTGTGCTTCTGCAGCCGCTGTGCGGCATCGCGTCCCCCAGCTGCCTCTGAGGACTCAGCCGGTGCACCTCCACCCGAGCTCCCGCCTCATGCCTCCACTTTTTCTTCTGCCCGTACGGAGCCGCGGCAGCCCTCAGAGACACGGTCCGGCAGCCGGGCCTCTGCCTTCAGCAGCGTGTATGGTAGCACAGCAGGTAACGCCCTCCGCAACCTCTCGTCAGGGCCGGTACGTCGGGGCATCCCAGGCCTTGTGGCCAGTCCACCCCTTGGCCATGCCCCGCAGGCTGGCCGGGACCCTGATCCCTTAGCGCCAACCGACTGGACAGGCGGCATGTTGAACGTTCGCACAGAGGCAGGGCCCAGCAATGGCACTGGAGTTGTGGGCGATGGTATGCCTCCTCCTAGGACTAGCGCCTCCTCTATCAGCCTGCTTTCTGTGCTCCGACAGCAGGAGGGCACCTCCCAGTCACCCGTCTACACTTCTGGTACAGAGGGCCAGGGGTATCCTGTGCCAGGGTCTGGACCCGGAACCTCTGGCAGCAACCCCAGGAGTGGGACAAGCACGAGTTGCGGCCATCACCCTGTGGGTGAGGGTGGTCGAAACAGCCCCGCCTCCATCCGCAACGTTCTGCAGTGCAACCTGAGCCGCTACTTCATGGAGTATGACCGCATGCAGTCCATGGAGCAGAACATGGGGGCCGTGGGCAGCGAAGGCAGCTCGCAACAACAGACACAGGAGCTTCTCAACAACAATAACATGGACGCTGAGCGGCCTGGCCCATCGCACTACCAGGTGCCTGCCATGGAGGGCAGCTCTGGCATGCCGCGCGGTCAGCTGAACCGTTGCCGTGCGTGCCATAACCTTCTCACCTTTAACCACGACACTCAGCGCTGGGAGCGCACCGTGCAGACTGCCACCGCCTCCACCACGGAGGAGGGTGCCGGCTGGCAGCCGCCAGGTTCTGCCTTCGAGGCCTTCGGCCACGGTTCCCAGCGTGAGCGTCAGCCCCCTGAGAGAAGAGGCGGGGCCATGACAGCAGAAGCTGGCGGTGCACCGTCCACCTCTGGGAGCCCGTTCCCCCGCACGGGGAATTCGAGGCAGCAGGGGGAGCAGACTGTGGGGCTGATGTATAGCCAGGAGACGGGCCAGTGGGAGCGTGTTTACAGGCAGTCCGCCGCAAGCCGAACCGGGAATGTATCACAAGACGCCTTAAACCAAGAAATGCCTGAGGAGAGTTCGGACGAGGATTCGCTGCGAAGGTGAGTCTGTCGACCAGCCTGGAGCTTACAGACCTCTGCAGAGTCTCTGCTTTGGGGTCCAGGTGCACTTTGACCACGGTATTTATCCTCAGTGAGCTTCTCGTCCATCAGTCTAATGGTGACTTTTAAATTGTGAAAATGGGAAATCCAACTGCATATCCAAATTGCTGAAACTATGGATCCCATAAGCTTCTGTTTTTGGTTCACCAGGTGGTAGTGGTTAAATCTGTTTTAATCGCTGCCCTGGTGTAGTAACCTGCAGCTTACTTACCGTGAAATTACCCTACGGTATAAATTAGTATATAATTCTATTTAGCTAAATGTGTTTGGTAAATCAAGAAATTAGAATGCAGTTCAGTCCACTGAGCAGAAAAGCTGTTCCATGAAAATATAACTGGTGTTCAGGATATCTAGTCAACATGGAGGCAACTTTTAACTGCGGTTGTAAGGTGTGGTCTTGGTCCTGGTTTCCACATTACAAGTTGCGGGTTTGGATGTGTAGTTCATCGCTTTTAAAACATTTTACCTCCAGCATTGCATTTGCCAAATATGTTGAATACGCATAAAGCTATTGATCTGCTTTAAAGGACCTTCTGCTGCTTTTCTGTGTATTTCTGTCTCATTTTTAAAATATTTTTTGTTTTCTGGCCTAACTTTTTATATTGAGCACACCCAGTGGATCTCGCACCTACGTTGTGTTCCTCCTGCCTGACATGCAGGATGCTGTTTTGCTGCACTTACATCAGACAAAAGTCATGGTTGGGTTCGATAATAAAATCTGAAAAAGTCCAAACAATCTCTTGCTTGAACAGTTTCTGTATGTAGCATTAGATCATAATTTATAATCTGCTCATGCTATTGTGCCTTAGATAAAGTGGATTTCTTGACATTTTAAATAATTGTAACTTAGTGCATAATGTGTAGTTTGTGTAAACACAGGATAACTACATGGGCTTCTTTCAGGAAGTGACGTTTTGGAGATGATGCGGAAGTTGCGCGCATTGGAATCTTACTACCTTTCTAATTTCCGATGAAATTAGTACTGGAGAGCTTCACTGCCTGATTTGCTCTGGGATGTGATAAAACCCAGACACGTGCATCTACAGAGCCTGAACTTTTTGGCCTTTCCAGTTTTCTAGATTTACCACTGTTTAACAGCTGTAGTCCTATGCATTTTGGGGTCTTAACCATGAGTTTGGCCATTAATTTAGACCAGTGGCATGCTGAGGACTCCGAAGGGAGTCGATATGTCCCGGATATGATGGTTCTGCCTGTGTGACCCTGGTGACGTTTCTCATTGGTGTCCTTGGTGTTAGCCCTGGGCTTTGGGCAGCATGTGGGGTAGTGGATGAAACTGTCACCTTGTACTAGAAAAACCCAGGTTTGAATCCTGCTGTTGCTGCCCTAGCTTTGATCACGGTACTTACCATGGATTACTCCACCAAGAAATACCCAGCTGTATAAATGCAAAAGCCACCAAGTTGCTTTTGAGAAAAGGCTTCAGCTACATGAATAATAAGTTTATAATGAGTACAAATGTTTTAAGTTCAAGTGTTATGCCAGCTTTCCTCTTGGTGGCAGTATAGCACTGCCCCAGATCAGGCCGATCGGTGTTATCGGTCCTCAGATTTTCGATGAATTTTTCTTTTTCTCAGGCAATAAACAAATCCAGTAATAAATGTGTATGCAGTCTGATGTTTGTTTTGTGGATGAGTATTTCCTTCATAAATTCTGCATAATAATGATAAATAGGTTTTTTTTTGTTTTTTAAGTTAGAGATGCATTCCGGAGATCTTTAAGGGAAAGGCCCTGTAATGTGATTACTGGGATTAATAGTTTTCATTATAAGGATCCAAGTCAAGGAAAATTGATTTCGACACAGACCTGCATTGAGTGGTCTTCATTACTTCTAATTAATCCTTTTAATTATATGTTGATTAGATGTGGGAATTATACTTTAGAGCTGCTCAGAAATCTTTGTTGGTGGCATTCCCAGTTTGCCTAAGTGTGGAATGGATCCACATAGAGCGTCTGGGTTTTTGTAGCTGTTTGGAAAGTGTAATGATTTTAGGATTAAAAAGACGTAACATCAAGGCCAGTTTAACTGCAGCCCTTCTTTTTCCTATTAGACTAATGGTACATCAACCTAAGACATTCCTCAGTAGTTCTGAGCAACCTGCATACTAATTTATCTGTCTTATTTTCAACTGCATAACAGCAGTTTTGTGTTGCTGCCTTGATAAATACGTTAAAAGAACGTAAATGTTCCAGATTTTTGTCTTCGCTAAAAGTCAAACTTGTATTTAAAAAAAAAAAAAAAAAAAAAAGTGAATCCCAGTGTATGTTTATATTGACTGCATGTTGTTACCAGTGGAAAGCTATTTTTAAAGTGTAAATGGCAGGTTGATGCAGATTTAAATCCAGGAGATCCACTGATGTTTTCATCTGGGCCATCTTTCCACGTTCCCTCCAAGTTTTTGTAGATTTGTTTCTGATTGCGTGTGAATATACTGATGGTGGTGGAGAAATGCTCACGGCCAACAAAACAAACGAATCTGCTGCCAAATCGTTGCACTTCAAAAACACTTTTTTCTTATTTTCTAATGTTTGTTTGTGTATTGGCCTCCAAACTGACCCCACCCCCCATTCTGTCTTGTGTGCAGGAGGCTGCTGGAATCCTCACTCATCTCTCTCTCTCGATACGACATATCCGGATCCCGAGACCATCCTATCTACCCGGATCCTGCCAGGTGGGTCCTGACAGCTTGGGATTAATGCTGCAATTTTGGATCTTTGACAGCCGCATTCATCGGGGGTGATCTGAAGTGTAAATAGTTGCTTAAGGAAGAGAAGATGCTCTTATGATTTAAACACATATCTAATGAGAGTTTGTGACGCCATGTTTTTCATACTGATAATAATGTGCCAAGCACTTTCACCCCTTTTAGTATTAGTTTATGAAAAGCACTAGTTAGTATAAATTTTCACTTCTTTTTGATGATTATGCCTCTTCCTGTGCTGTGCTAAAGGAAGCATTTGGGATCCAATTTTTGTCTCGAAGTGTAGAATGTAAAAATGATCTCTGATCACTATGATTTGTCCTTTATTCTTATGTTAAGAAAGGTCTTTCAAGTCAGAATTTGTTTGGCATTACGATTTGTTTTAACATCTCAAGACCAGAAAATGGTGAAAAAAAACTAGGATTGTCTTACTTTTCATGCTTTGTAGTTAGTCTAGATTTTCCCAATTGGTTCTAAAATGTAACTTTTGCATTTTTTTTAGGCCTTGTTTTCTTCATTACTACAAATAGGAATACGAGGCTGAAAATTATGTGCATTATGTCTTAGGCAAACTTGAGGAAGGGAGGGCAGAGAGCTGTAGTCACATGGCAGTACATGACAACAAAGATGCTATCATTACATGTTTGTGGCCAGGCTGGAGGAAACCGGCTGAGCAACATCAAAGCCTGTTGAAGAAAGTCTCCAAAACCCTTCCTCAGGTTTAGTTGCTTGGGTTGTTTTATTTGTTGCATGGACAAAGACAGCATTAGTATTCTGATGCTTTTTAAGGATGAAAATGAAGCACATTATTTTTCTTCACATTATGAATAAACTCACTTAGCTGTTGCAAACATACATTTGAGGACTTAGTCCTTCATCAAACTTATCACTCCTTGCAATGAGAACGTTTTTTTTCACGGCACCACCAAACTCTATATTGTTACAATATTGTGATTTTAGGAAAGAAAAAGATGCCATCTGGCCCTAAAAAACCCCCTCTTTGAAAATACAACTTCTGTCTCTCCTAGTAACCTAGGGCCTCTGACCAGTTTATCTTGCATTGCAGTTATGGGGCATGGAAAACTACCGACTATGCATCATTTTGTAAATTATTTCAGCCTCTTTGCAAGTGTCTAATAGTGGCTGTAACAGTGAGTACTTTGTCTGTAGAAAATATTATATTATAGTTTAAAGGGAACTGCATCTGCCTGTTGTTAATGCCCCTTCCGAAGGACCTCACCTTTTGTTATATGGTAAGGGACTTAATGCAGTTATGTAGTTCCTTGTGATAAAAACAAACTGACAGTAAATGCAAAAAGGAATGATGTTAACGGAGATTTTTGTGTGTGTGTGTGTGTGTGTGTGTGTGTGTGTTTTAATGGCCAGTTTCCAAGCAGGGTTTTTTAAGGACTTGGGCTGCTGTGAAATCGTGGGCAGCAGATGCTAATGATTCTCTGGCCATTCACTATAAGTGAAAATGAGAACTTTATAGCCAGGTCTTTTAGCGCTGTTTCCCAGGGTCTTGTTGTGATATTCCTGAGCTGGCATCTTTTAAATCAGATGCCTTCGAAGAGAGCACGAAGTAATCTTTTCTTGTTGTTGACGATTAAGATTCTTATTTTGATCTTGCCTCGTCTGTCAGTTTGCTTTAATTATGCGGAATCTACAGATAAGTGAAGCACAGTTTTAAAATGAATGAGTATGAATTTAAGTTTTTAGGCCTTTTCAGTAACAAATAGCTTCCCAAAATGCTGAAGATGGACTATAAAAAGGTGAGCCTGCAGAAATCCTGGTGAGGAAAAATGAATTAGATATTAAAGTGATTTCCTGATATCCGTTGTGTGATTTTTATGAACATAAACTGCCTGTACGTGGCGGGTTTTCCTACATTCGCATTTGTCTGATCCAAGGAGCTGATCCCATTTAACAGACATAGTGAAGAGTCACGGTTTTCCAGAGTTCATTATAACCGTATCTCTAGCCGTAGAAAAATGATCAGTGCAGCTTCCTGGTCTCCCCAAGCTTGTCACTGAGAGCCACCCGTTTGTCAGCAAACTGGTTTCTTTTGGTTTCCTCGAAGGAACATGAGTTTGTGATCGTGAAATCTCTTCCTGGAGTGTTGAGGAAGAACTGCCATCTTAAACTGCCTTTAGGTAGAACTGGACTCTGACGTTGAATACGGAATAAACACAAGCCGGTTTTGCACTGAGAGGTGACATTTAGTAATTAACGGTTTATTTGACATTTTCCTCCAAAGCAGCGTAAGGTTTGTATAGTAACCTACTTGATATTATTTGCTCAGTTTAGTTTTACCGAACCAATGCACAGAAGTACCCCGCTCAGGGGTATTGCAGTGAGAGCTGGATTCAAATTCGGGTCCCTTGAATTTAAGGCAAGAGTTCTAACTGCTACGCTACCCCCTGACTTCTAATATGTTTTGTTTTGCAGCCTTTAGAGCAGTCAGTATGGGTAAATAGAATAAATAACTAAGTGTTCGTAAAGCATCAGCTTCAGTTGGTTTTTTTGGCAAATGCGCAATGGTTAAAAACACAACATATTTTCTGGATGGTGCAGGTTGTCCCCGGCTGCCTACTACGCCCAGCGCATGATCCAGTACCTGTCCCGGCGTGACAGCATCCGCCAGCGCTCCCTGCGCTACCAGCAGAACCGCCTGCGCCCCTTGCCCACCTCCTCCTCCTCCTCCTCTTCCTCATCCTCTGATGGTCCAGCCAACAACCCTTCTCCCCCCATGGAGAACAATGAGGTGGACTTTGAGGAGTTTGAGTGAGTTACAGTTCTCCTTCACAACACCTTTAATTGTGATGACACTGTCCCTCCTTTGATGCTGTATTTAACCCTGGCTCCTTTAAGCCTCCCAGAAGCATAAGGTACGAAGCAGGCTATACTCAGGCCAGGATGCCTGTCCATCACAGGGCAATCACACTTGTTCCCTCACACATGTACAAAATGCGCTATTTAGTTAGTTTCATTTAAAACTCATGTTTTTGGACTGTTGGCGGGAGCCTCCGTGACACGGAGAACATTCACACTCTGCACAGACTGAGCTGGATTTGCAATCCAAATCCACAACCCAGGAACTGTAAGATACCCACTGTGACACTGTTCTACATTGCTTAAGAGCAGTTTAGTAATACTCACTCTTTCCCTTTCTTTTAAGCCCATGCTATTAATATTTTTTTAAATGCTAAATGATTAAAAGTTTAACATCATTCATAGAACTAAAACTTTGGTTTTTCTCTCAAATGTTGGTGTGTACTTGTATTGGCAATTGGAGGACCGTAACAGCCTTGCCTTGTATTTAGAATCTGAGCTGTGTCTAGATGCCAGACAAAATAAGAATATGATGCCTTGTTAAAACAGGACTAACAGTGATGTTTAGAAGATAAGCAGGAAAAACGCACACAGCTTACTTTTCTGCGAGTTAAAGCGGAATGGGGTGTTTTCATCACTTGTTTACATGCCCTGCGAAGACCGGTGCTCGTCGCGCTCTCCAATCCATCAGTGGCCGTTGCTCAGGAGAGCCCAGCTAATTACCTGTCTGCGCTGCTACCGCTTCCCCGCAACGTCGAGGATGTCATTAATGCGTCTTTTACCCGACAAGCGCTGGGAGGGCATAATTACAGCAGTTTGCACGCGGCGCGGCAAATGAAATGGGCGCGACGACGAGAAATGGAAGCTAATTAAAAGAATGCGTATCTACCACGAGGCGTCTGAGCTAACCGTCTTAAAAGCAGGTCCCGGAAGCTGCGATGGTCCTGCTTACGATAAGGATTGCCTAATAAGTCGGTGTTAAAGCTTGTTATGTCATCACATTCTTTGAGGCAACTGTATGCTTCGTGCTCTCGGGTATTTGTCTAAAAATATATAGTAATTGGACCTTTTTTTTTCATCCATTTGGAAATTTTGAGGTGCATTCAGCAGTGCAGTATGGTGTTTTAATGACAGCTATCGGTCCTCATTGTGAGGAAAACCAAATTAACAGAAGTTTTTCCGTTGAATTAAGTATCTGCAAGCTTCCAGTTCTGTTGGTTTGTGAAATTCAAAATCATAATTTATATTCGGTGCAGTTTAATTTTAGCAAATATGCACTGTGTTCAGTGCACAATTTAATATTGTTTTGGATATTTTTATGTGAAACCACATTTGCAGCCACTTTTGGTTTACCTTCCTCATGCATCAATGTGAAATGCATTTTTGTGGCTTCAGACTGTATTGGTAGCTTCTAGATTGTGTGTGTTTAGCATTTTTTCCACATATTTTGTCGAAGTGGCTTCAGTACAAGAGTGTGCAATGTAGGTGGCTGTTGAATGGAGCGGATCTGGCAATATTCACCGGCGTGCTGCGGTGCATAAAGGCAGGAAACCTTTCCATAACACGTTGAAGGATTCAGCTGCCCTCAGGAGGTTGACAGGAAATAATGTTGACTTTCATTAGGTGACACGGCACAGACATGCTTCTTTCGAAGCCCTTGCCTGGGTAATTACAACAGGCCTGTTTTCACCTGAAATTTGTTTTAAAGCATAATTCAGTTTCTCTGCTGTCCAGAGTCCTGAAGCCTCATTTATAATGCAGGGTATTGCCCCCCCCCCCCCCCCCCCCCCCCCC
>UFQX01000290.1:469930-542360 GCA_900497675.1 Arapaima gigas | reverse complement strand
GGGTTCCCCCCCCCCCCCCCCCCCAGCAAACTCTATCTGTCATTTACTGACAATGATGCAAAAGTACTGCATACGTTAAATTTGCGTTTTCGTAACAAAACTCGTCAATACAAAATAATTGCTTTGATGCTCTCATAAGCACTCATAGCAGGCTTCTGGGTCTTCTAAGCTGCCTAGACACGGTGAGAACATGCATACTCCACAGACACGGAGCTGGGTTAGCACACGCCTGAACCCTCCGCCCAGGAACTGAGAGGAACCAGGACGCTGCACCGCTTTGCTGCCCCTCGTGGAAAGGAGAACTTCAGAAATGTGTGCTGTTCCTATTATTGTTTATTTAGAAAATAACCTCAACAACCTCCACAAAAGCGTCGTCTTCAGAGGATGTGGTTTTGACAGCTTTTTAAGGAGGTTCCAGACATAAATCAAGTGCTGAATAAAATTAATGGCATATATGCCTGTGCACTCGTGACTGTTTATGAAAATGACCTCTACAACAATTCCCACATTAATGTGTAGAAAAAAATGCAGAGATTTTAAGAATTCCCTGCATGTTTGGCTTTTGATTTACTTTGAAAGTAGGGGTATTAGGTAGGCTTGTTTTAAGGATGGCCAAAGGTAATAAGACAGTGCAGCTCTAGTACCGACACCCAGCTCATTATCGCACCAGTGAATTAGAAAAGTGGACGACTGACCTTTAGTGAATTGGGGGGGGTGAAACTGGGGGAGGCTACATTTTTCCAACGGATGACTCCATAAGGGCACTGAAGCAACCAAAGATGGACAGTAGCATAATGGTTAACAGCTAGGAGTAAGGAGAGATGAATACTTTAGCCAGGAGGCAGAAATTGGCTAGGGGGCCCAAGCTGGGCAGGGACTTGTACGCTGCTGACCAAATGACTGGCTCAGCGATTGACACGAGAGACGCAACGATTAATGAGAGGCGACATTTAGTAATTAATAAACAAATTGTGTTCAGTTATACAAACTGTAATGCAATTAAAATATGACAGCCACTTAATATGCAGAGCTGAAGGTATCAGTGTTCTTGCCTCGGGCATTACAGTGTATTAAGTAATGAAATTACTCTAGGATTATAGGCTGAGTTCTTCTTTTGCCCCACTTCTAGGCATAGCTCACTATATTAATACTGATTCAGAAGCTTTGAACATCTTAACCCGCCCTTTTGGAGCAAATTTAAACAACATAAGTTAGTTTTGTTTATGTTTGTTTTGTTTTGGTGTCATGTTTTATGAATGACTAGGTTGTTTTTGAGAACTGAATAAAAGTAAATAAGAGCATTGGCCCCATGGTACTTTCCTAACTGGCTACATCCCAGTTCTTGAAGGTGGAAGAGTGGCTGGATTGCGGTTGCTGTGTTGACCACTTTGTTTCTGTTCCAACAGGGACAACGGCGACCGATCAAGGCACAGAACACCACGCAACGCCCGAATGTCTGCTCCCTCCCTTGGGCGCTTTGTTCCCCGGTAAGGCTTACTCACCCACGTTTTCAGTAAAGATATTGTATATAGTGAAAGGAGATTCAGTGACTAAGGGACTGTAGATTTTACCTCCGTGTTACAAAAATTCGGGTTGGAAATACATTTGTGAATTTATTCATGAGGCGCGGTGCTCCCTGGGTGGGGTGTCGGCAGGGTGTCATTTCATACATTTATTTATGAAAATTGTGTAATGTTAATTATATTTAATTATACATAGATTAAAAAAAATAAATGAAGCCGAACAGGTTTTTTTTATGAGCCATATGAATAAATCCGATTGATATTGACAGGTTTTGTAAAATTTGCTTAGCAAAGGTAACTATGTAACCTGACCTAAATGTTGCTGAAAGTGCTGTATTTTCATGACATCATTTATACAACTGTCCTCAGAATGTTCAGCTCATTTCTCTAATATTTCTTCCTGTATGTGTACTGAATAACATGCTGCCTACATGGCAGAGACACTGATCACAAGTCTGTACTCATGCAAGAAACTAGCTGAAATCATTCCACCTATTCATCATTTGTTGGGATGAAAGTGGAGCAAAGGAAGCTAAATCTGGAAGACAGACTAGACTACACCTGGCTTCTTCAAAGCACCTCTCAGGGGAGCAGAATGCAGCCATAAACATCAGTGTGATTCTGGAAGCTTCCGTCAATTTCTCACACTCTTAATTTCATCCTGCTCTGCTGGATAACAGACAATGTAGTTGCTGTTCATCACACCAAGTATTTGTCTACTTGAGCTGGGAAGTTTCTGCAGCTCTTAATTGCGTTCTGTTGTGGCAGAATAGAGAAGGTGTCGTCATTGTGAATTACACAAGAAATATGTCCTCACGGTCATGGAGACACACCTATAGGGTAGTGTCGTAGCGGAGCATCTCCCAAGAGGCCAACAAAGCACTTCACCAAAATTGCTCTGGTGAAACATTCAGTGGTAAAAGTATGAAACTGTAAATTGCTTGGAACGGATGTAGTGGGTAAATAGTAAAATAATAATATATGCCAGATATTACGACAGGGGACAGTATCGTGTGTTCAGCATGTGTTTCTGAGACTTTGCTTCTTTCGCAATCTTCATCCTTCCATAGGCGGTTCTTGTTGCCGGAGTACCTGCCATACGCGGGCATTTTCCATGAGAGGGGCCAGCCAGGTTTGGCCACACACTCCTCTGTCAACAGAGTCCTGGCAGGTAGGTGACGTCTTCACAACTGCTTCAATTTGCTCCTTCCCTGCACACACACTTGCTTGTTTTGAGTTTGGTTGCTCACGCGTTGTGCAGATTATTAATGTGTTTTTATTTACTTTTTGTAAGCTGTACATTTGCAAAGTACTTTTTAATTTGTGGGGGTAATTCTGGAGAAGGAATCAGTGTCTAAATGGGTTTTGTCAGCTGTTTGTTGGGTTGGCTGGAAACTGTGTCTCGGTGAAATGACGGCATCAGCCTCTTAGCGAATACTGACCTATAGGGGAAAACATTTAGTGCGGAAATAGGTTGTGTGCTGTGAAATTGGATGAAAGTCGAGCCGCTGTAGAAACGTTGATGTCTTCATAACAGCATCCCACATGAGGGATAAGGAATTTCAGTGCAATAAATGAGCTGGTTGAAGTGGGTGATGAGTAGATGCGGCTAAACACACTGTTGGTGCCTTGGGAGATCTAATTCAGGATTCATCCGGTAGACCTGCGGAATTCCTATGACTTGTATACACCTTGTAGGCTGTAGTATGACTGGTTAAGAGATCAGGCTTTTTTGGGTTTTATTTCGTAGTAAAGGTTGTGTGTTTGCGCTGCATTTCCTCTTTCTGAGACGTACGATGAAATGTCATTTATTCAGTGTGCAGTTGCTGTTTGTGCAAAAATGTTGCTGTTGATGTGACCAGCAGAGGACACCAGTTACCAGCTGAATGTTCATTATTGAACTCGCCACATTTTTTAGTCTTCTCTGCTGCAGTTACACTTTATTTTGGATTAACAGATAATGAGTGGGTTATGAAACAGTATTACAGCTCAAACAGCCTGGAGGTTGTTAAAATGATCTATACTCACTGCAGCTCAGTTGAATCAACGCGTTTCTATGGATACTACAATTTCTTTGAATAATTTCTCATCAGAGTTGATTAAAATGTAATTTATTATATTTCCATTTAGCAGAAGCCTTTACAGAGATCACCTGTAGCCCTTTTTGGTAGGTGACTATTTGAGGAGATTCAGTTCCTAAGTTAGATTTTTAAATCTGTTCTGTGACAGGATTGTACAGTATTCAAGAATTTTGACTTGGAATCCTGTAACAGCCAAATGTCAGACATCTTGGGTCTGCAGTGTTGCTATTTTTGCCATGGATATTGCTGACAGTAAAAAAAAAAAAAAAAAAACTGGATATTTATGATCAGTAATGAGTAAAACTATAGTGTCTCCTTTTGCCAGGTCAAGAGTGACTGTTCAGAGATGAACTATGGTTGATTATTATTCAAAGTTTTAATTCAATATATCTGTAATTAAATAAAAAAAGATTGATTCTGTACTTAAACTTTTTTTTGGGACTGATTGTTATTCGGAGAAAAGTTCAGTAGTTGAATGTGACACGGAGGCTTCCCCCCAATGAGCAGCATGTTGGGAGACCAGATAGTCCCTCCCTCTGAGTCCGGGTGTCTCATGCATGTTGTTCCCTGGCAGGGTTTTTATAGCACAGCGTAAATAAGAAAACACATTAAAGAACCCTGGCAAATTTGTAAGTTGGGGACCAGATATATGAAGGAAACTAGTAGTGTAAGGATATAAAGTTGTTAATAAAAATAACACACGTTAATAAACACACCTAAATGTTGTTCCAATTTTAGCAGGTGTTCAGAGGAGATGGGGGGGCTATTTGAGAATAGTTGTATGGAGTATTTCTGTTTACTGTAAGCTGTTGTCTGAGTTCTTCTCGCTGTGCTTTAGTCCAGTGTCTCAACGACAAGTGTACAAAAAGCAGAGGCTCCTGCACTTCCCCAGCAGCACAGTGTGAGCCTTGCACCAACATTCGTATTTTCAGGGCTGGAGATAAGCACACAGTGGGCACCATGGCTGAAATGAATACATCTGCATGTAGAGGTGGATGAGGGGAGCCTTAGTGCAGGGTTAACTCTCTCTGTCTCCTCACTCCAGTTCACTAAACACATCACATCACCTACTGCCAGCAGCTACCTCTTCCTTCCATCTCCCCCCGGACAGTCTCTCTATAAGTGGCCAGCCTACGCTGCCTTTTGTGGCCTTTATTTTTGCTTCACTCAGTGACCCTCTTTGCCTGTGTGGGAAAGAAAGTAAAAATGTCTACAGACCTAAGCTCTGGTAATCTGGGAAGGGGGCAGCGGACAGTTCGACTGCACATATCTGACGCACACCTCCGCTGTGTACGCGCTGTGTGTCCTGACACCTTTAGCTCATGCGTCTGCCTCAGCCCAGTCTCTACCCCCACCACGTCTCTCACCTAAGTCATGGACGAGTTAACCTGCTTGGGGGCGAGTTCCACTCCTGCGTAGGTGACCTCGGCTAGGCTGAATGCACCGTTCCGGAGCCTTTCCTCGCTATCTCCGAGGTAACTCGTCACATCGGTCACATTCCATTAGTACAAGTTTGCTGCACCGCTATGTGCCTTTGGTCGTTTTACCCTTTGCCCACCATCAAATCCGAACACAAATTTTTTTTCCCCTAGTTATATCTTATTCAGTAGGTTTTTGAACTCTTTCAAGACAAGTTTATTTGGTATGTTTTACGTTTTCTTGTTGATGCATCCTCAAAAATGAGCAGGAAATACATTTGTCTGCCGTGGGTAATGTGAAAATAGGGCTACAGAAAATAAGGCTTGTGATGTGTGACTAATTTTAAAGTAGAATTGCAGATTGTTGTAATAAATACGTGTGATGTATGTATAACTGTTTTAAAGTGGCCTTTACTCCAGTGTAATGTTTTTCAGCACTCTCGCTGCTTAAGAGTCAATATACTCTTCCCATCATCTTTTGCTGCATATTCACTGAGTTGTTTAATAGGTGTTCTGATGCATTTTGGTAAGTCTGTTAATTATTGTTTAGTAACTGGGGTGGGTTATTGTGTTTGAAAGAAAAGAAATTATTTAATAAACAAAGCACCTTTGACAAATATGCATTTTGTATTGCCATTTATAGAGCTGGATTTTAGTACATAATCATTTTAATTACCCAGTGAATGGTAAAAAGGCACTAGTATCTTCAATAATATGGTCATTCTGATTATTGTTTGAGTTCTTTGACCAAGTTGCAGGTCTAGACATTCACTTTGTGACAAGTAGAGTTAATCGCACCTGGATATGATCCAGGTAAGAGAATCTTCCTCAGAGTAGATGTGTTGAAAAGTTGGCTTCATTTTTGAGGTAGGCATTTGGATGAAGATATATATGTCACATGAAGAGACGTAACTAAAGGAGCGTAAATTTGAGTTATTCCCAGTGCTCTGCGGATGTTTATTTGTTTAGACAGTGTATAACCCAGAATGCAGCGCAGTTTGTCTGTTTTTGTGTCTGTGAACTTGACTATCTGTCGAAGCTTTCTATTCGTGTCAGGCATTGTTTCCTGTCCTGGTTCCATAAACACTGGTCTGCAGACCGTAAAATCAGCTCCGTTTCCCTGTTCTTGGCCTCTGTGCGTCAGAGTCTCCTTGGGGGGCTCGGGGCCCTTGGATGAGAGCCTCTGTCCTCAGGGGTGTGCTTTGGAGTTTGTTGTTTTATCAGCATAGTGGGTCTCGGGAACTCAGCAGAGCCCAGCATTAACGTGTTTTATATAACTCGGGTTCAAAGGATTGTTCTGACATTATATTCATGGCAGGAAATTAAAATTATTTTGAATGTCCTCATGGTTTTTGTGCTGTATCACCTGGGAGAAGTGATAGCACTGTAATAAAAAAAAAAAAAGTCCCTGAATTTGAGTAGTTCTTCCAAGGGTAGGGAGGATCTTCTGCCTGTCCCTTCTGTTTTTCTCTCCCAACAAAAGCCTGAAACCAAGAAAAATGAAATTGTGAATGAGCTTTGTTTCAGTCTGTCGGGCATAGACTGCTTATCTCCCTGTTCCTGCTCTGTGGGCATATTTAGTCTCTTACATCTTGTCAAGAAGTCCCTGAGGATGGTTCATTTAGATTCAAAATGCTTCCCAAGAGCGGGCGTTGTTGACAGCAGCCAACTCATTAGCAGAATACGTTCTATGAAGGAAGAATCTTGTTTTAATTAGGCAGGTAAGATTTTCATTTGAATGTTAGACTTTGCCGGCTGCTCTTGGTGTAAAGTCAGCCTGGAGCAGTACACAGCAGTGCGGAGGTCTCCCCTTCTCTTGGTGTCGTGGGCAAGTAGAGCTAAAGGGGATTGATGAGAAGTAGCCGTGAGGTGTATTCGGATTCCTAGAGGGATAAATTGAGCTTGGGAACAAGACGATTAAGGTCTTACAGCTGCCTCAACCCACCCACAGCAGCACGGAGTCCTATCTTGGGGAAGTGGGTCACTATCTGTCCATCAGGGACCACTTGCACAACAATGCATTGTGGTCAGCACCCTCAGTAGACGTTCCAAGAACATTTTAATTTTTATTAAGCCTCAAAGACATTATATCTCAGCCAAAAGCAAAATGTAAGACATAAATGTCTTGCATCCATATTTCAGTGACAAACCTCATAACCCACAAATGACATCTTTTGGTTGAAAGTTGATTAACTCTGTGTCCTGAATTAAAGATTACTTTTTGCAAGTGTACTAGACCTAAGTTGCATTTAACTTTTTCATTCATCTTATTCTGTCCAACGATATAGAGACCAATGTAGGATTTACCGCAATGCCTTCATCAGCAGTATTGTTATGAATATGGATAAATATAGTACTTTTCATATGTTTGCATTTGATTCGACATCAGGTGGCTCCTTGGCTTTTAGTAAAGCCCAGCAGATCACTTTTTTAGATTTTTTTTTAGAGCGTGAAATTCAAAATAAAAACCCAGTTACCTTTAGTGGAACGACCCTTTTGTGGCACGAAGGGCGCTTATCTTAGTGCCCAAGTGGGATGTTCTAAATGGATCTCTGCAAAGTGAGTCATTTTGAACAATGGTTTGAATGCCAGGTTAGAATCATGGTCCACGTTTATCTTGGATGTGTAGGATATTGCCTTATACATTGTAGTTCCTTTTATGTACGCTCAGCTGGTGCTTTTCTCCAGAGGAAATCATTGTAAGCACCTTGATCAAGCATACTAGAGCAGGCAGTGGGATTCGAACCTGTGTCCCATGAGTGCAGCAGCTATAACCACCACACTACCTGCTGTTCTTTTTTAATATAAATATGGGGGAGTGTTGGAAATGTCCATGTCAACTTGATATTTGTTTAAAATATGATCTCAGTGGACTGAGGACTTATTCTGAGGACCTGTGTGCCACTTCTTTCACCAGAGGTGTTTTTTCTTGTTTTGCTAGTTTAATTTAATTCTAAGGACTTGCTGTAACTCTGTATGAGAGGCAAGGGCAAAGATAGAAGATGTAACTACTGCCAGTGGTCATGCAAAGTGACATTAATTGGTCTTTATATAATTATATCTTGCCTTTTTGTCAACTCATGCTTGTCTGCATTAATGCAAGGAACTTGAACCCCTTTGTGCTGGTCTGCTATGGAATCTGGTGAATTACATATTCTGGGAACAGCTTTATTTTTGGTGAACAATCTGCAAGGGGGTGTTTGAAGCCCTTTGACATCAAATACAATTCCTTATACTAATAAACAAATCAGCTTTACTTTTTGCTATTGTTTAAATTAGCTGCATATTGGCTGCATATTCTGATTTGTTTTAGCAAGTGACAAGACAAACTGTTGATAAAGTGAAAAAGTTAGTCATTTATAAGCCTGTTGATTTTGCAAGATTGGAGTTTTTTCTGCATCTCGACTGAAGTACTTAACCATTTCCCTGCTTTGCATGTAACTTGTGCCTCTTATTAGCTCTGCATTCCCCATCCAGGAAGCTGGTGTAAAACAATTGTTTTCATGGGGCGGAGTCAAAAGAACTGCCAATGTTAGAATTCAAACCCTCTCAATGACGTGCTGTTGACTTCTTGACAACTTGAACATACTTTTAGGTTGTGGCTCAATTTCATCTTAAAGAAAAATGAAGTCTTTGGAAGCATGTTTACAGTTTATAGCAAATGACAAATCAGAAAGGGTGAATTCCTCTCTTAGACAATCGAATGGAGGAACAACTGAAAGTCCACAATGGGCCATGTGTCAGAACTGTGGGAGGTCAGTGACTGAGAGGGGTGCAAATTGATTCCCCCCCCTTCCCACTTTGTGTTTAAAGTGTTCATGGTCTCAGAAAGGGCACCAGTTGGTGATGCAAACATTTTAATGATGCAGCTTTATAGTTCTGTTCCTTCCAGCATGCAATTGAAATTCGTTGGACATATATTAATTTTACCTGTCAGAATTGCAGAAGGAAATGACTAAATGTGCACAGACTAAATGTAATTGGTTTTGACCTAGGGGTAGCCAGCATGTTTGTTGGTTTGGCAACAAGCATTATGGTACTGTAGTGTGCTCTCTGCTGGGTGGTTGATGTGCACATACATATCCAGGCCCTTAATGGATTTCTAGAGCAGTGAGTTTATACAGCTTTCCCTGCCCTTTCAGCAGTGCTGTTGAAAAAATGAATAGTAGGAATCATCCAGCATTTTGCTGCTTCGTATTGATTGCCTGACATTCAGCTTTCTTAAAAATCTGTCCCTGGGTGTTGTTTGCACAGTAGATGTTGGCAGGCTTTCTTGTGTCTTGCAGGCTACTCAGCTGTGGATTTGCTGGAGCAATTCAGGTGATCATCCTCCCTCAGGGCTTGGAACCATTGTTCCATTTGGGAGCAGAATGGTCCCATTAACTCCACAGCTCAGTGTCTTTTGAGAGAAAGAGGATCCTGGAGCTTTAGATACAGCCCATAAGAATACATCTAAACCTCTACATTTCTGCTAGCTTTCATGTTAGTCTGAGTATCCAGCTTCACAACATAATGTGTAGGACTTTTAAAAGGAATGGTGTACAAGGGACCCCCCCGTTGTCACTCTGACAAATGCATTGCTATTGCAGCAACATCCTTGCTTGGTGCAAATCACGCTGTTTTACAGTGAGGTGAGTTTTTCAGGGGGCAGCCACTTGAATTTTGGAGATTGCATTTTGAAAGCTGTCTGATTTTGATTGTAAATCCCTGGGACCCTGTTTTTGTTTTTGCCCACAAGAAGCAAAGCAGTGCACTTGTGTTCTCAGCCAGATGGAGCAGACCTGGATGAGCAGATTCAGACACCAGTGGGATTATAATGATGGAGGCAGAGGAGCAGCCACAGTCTCACCCTCTGAAATCAAACTTCATTTATCGCTTTTTTGCAGTAACATTTAATCAGAATACTTAGTATTCATTGGGTGGTTGACCTGTATAGTTTTGGTTGTGGACATCACTTCTTCCCGTGTATGACCAAATTGGCCTGCGTTTTCTTGGGTACCTATGGCAACCACGGGTTTCTGGCTTTCTGGCTGTTTTGGAAATGCAACATGAAACGAGAAATTTTCAAAGCTTCTATGATGTAAAAGTTGTCTTGTTGACATGGTTTCTCCAAAGATGTTTGTGTCCTTACCATTAACAAGGCGAAATACATTTTCTGCAGGGCAGCAAACCATGTAATAAACCATTTGTGTCGAATTGAGTTAACTAGATGCAGGGCGGCCCCTTGATTCAATAGCACAGTGTTTCATGTAAGATCCTATTAGCCTCCGAATTTAAATGAAATAGCCATTTTAAATCTACAATATAATTGTTGAGAAGAAATAAGAAAATTGCATCTGTATGTCCTCTTGCAACTTTATAGCAGCCCTCCCTGGACATGACACAGTGTTGTGTTCTCTTGAAACTTGTGCTTGATCGGGGAAGCTGAGGCCAACGGGCACTTTTTTGGGCAGCAGTTGTCTTCTCCCGGTCGACAGGTATCTGGTACAGGAGGGAATGAGCCTTGACAGCGTGGTGACGCTCAGCCGTTGTCTGAACAAGTGTCCTTTGTAGGCAGCCGCAGTGAAGCCTGTCTGCAGCGCTGCAGACAAGAGTCCATGCTGAAAGGTAACTGGAAGGAGTATAAATAAAGGAACTGTCCACCTGGAGATCAGCAGGACTTTTGTGTGCTCACTCTTCTCTCCCTATGCCATCAATTTGAAACTATTTTTGGTACCTTTTCCTTCAAATTGCTTTCTCATTAAGGCTCGGCTGTGGAGCATTGCTCCTATGGCTTACTAAATAATGGTGTAATTGTGGTAGTATTTGTTTTACCACCTGTAGCTCCCTGCTTGCTGTAAAATAGTCACGTTTGCTGACAGATGTATAATGTAAGTTTAGCCTTCAGTAAGTTAAAATGAAGGCAACATTTAGAAGGATGTTAAGAGTACCATTTTAACATGAGCTTCTTTTAAGCTGCTAACATATGTTTATCCATTTATACAGCTGAATAATTTTCAGTACTGCTATTCAGCGTATGTATGTTGCTCCACGGTACTACAGCAGGGGGTGGAATTTGAAGTTGCATCCTTGAAAGGTGGCAGCTCTCCTCACTACACTGCCCGCTTTCCGATATATGTACATAATTTAGAAAACTACAGGATAGGATGCAGAGGGGCAGCTTTTCCTCTCTTGAATTCCGATGTTTCATTGTCTAGCTCCACTCGAGACTATTAAAGTGGTACTTTCCAAAGGAACGATAAAATTAGTTGGTTAATCTTATGATGTTGCTTGTTGACTGTGTGAAGTCGCAACGAAGAGAATGAGTTATTGCCGAGGTTGGGGGGTGGTCTCAGCAGCGTAGAGGGCCGTTGGCGTGACTGTCTTTGCCGAGCGGCTCTGTCACGGTGCCTGGCGGTGCATGGAGAGCCTCTATTCACCCATCACTGGCAGTAGGCATTTCACGTCGGGACATTGGCTGCTCACCTGTCCTTTTGTTTTGCTTCCTTTTTCATAGTCGTGTCTGTTCGGGGCTTTCTGGCTGTCTGATCATCCGTGCCATTGACCCACAGAGGATGTTTTTACTTTACGTTACTGCTTTTCGGTTGCCTTTTTATTTAAATATTAGGTTTCCTCAGACGCTGTAACCTTATTTAAACCTATAGTCAGAAATGTACTGTTAACATTTTGCCAGTAGTCAGAATTCTTGTTTTCTGTCCCGTCACTCAGTGCATGAATTAATAGTTAACATATTGAACGTTGAAGACGAGAACCAACGACCGACTGGCGCCGGCCTAAGGTGACGGTACATTACAATGGAAAGTGAAATTGAAATAGCCGATACACCGGAGGCACATTCTCTTTTGCATAATTCTGAACCGTGGAAGCGTGTCATCTGCCAGGACCGTGAGCCGGCAGCGGAAATGAAGTGACCGAGAGTGAAAGGGTTGTCTGTGAGCACTGTACAGCATTAGAGGCACACTATGAATGTTGGTGGGGTTTTTCGCCTTCAGGTAACTGTTCCAAACCAGTGTGAAGTAATGTAAAATGTTTATAATACGCAGCCCTTTTTATTTTCTTACTGGACAGTCTCAAATTTAAAGACAGACCTCGATCCTCTGCGCATTCACAGTGGATGTGTTGCTCCCAACCCCCGCGCGTCGGGATGACAGCCAGCAAAGCCTACCTGAAAGCAGCAGAAGACTTAAGCCTCTTTCTGCCACTTGCAACTTTTGATCCATTGTCACTCCTCACTTTGTCTGTATAATTCTGCGCAGACCAATTGCCCCATGACTTTCGGAATGAGTTTTCTGAAATAATGCAGTTGTACAAGTAGAAAGTGCCAGAAATGTAGCTTATTTTCATACCACAGATGATAAAAAAAAAAAGCATTAATCCCTCAAATTGCACACTGGCTGTAATTATATGATAAAATTGTGTCAAGGAAGCATAACTAATAATGTCACATTAAGCCTTTTCCCATCTCACTATTTGTAGCTGCCTTTCATTTCCAGGCAACTAGAATAAATTATTGGTATAATTGTCATTGTCTCCTGTTTATTTCAGGAATGTTGCTATTTGTTTTCGGCACACCCCACTCCCATTTTACATTTATATTTCTACTTATTTCCTCAGTTCAGACAAAAAAAACACTTATTCCTGGGCATATCTTTTTTGTAAGGGTCAGACACAGATTGGCCTTCTTTTGGGTATGCTTTCTTTTAATCTTTTTAACAGTAAGATCTGTTTTTTCCTTCCGAGGAATAAAATGCCTATGTTTTTTACTGTAGCTGTAATGAGTGTTTTTGCTGTGCGTGCTGCTTGTAAATCCTGGTAACCAACCTTTTTTGTGGCAAACTAACATTTGTGTTGCATTTTTAAAAGGATGTTCTTGGGTTTTAGCCATATAAATGCCTCGATTGAACGTTTTGTTGTAATCCAAAGCATCTTGACTGCTTTATTTCTACAGCAACACATCTGTTTTGTTTTATCTGTTATACTGGACAGACGTTGAAAAGGACGCTGTGCTTTGTGCAGAACACTTTCTTTGGTTTTATGTGCTGCTCTGTAGTAGTGAAACATGAAACTAATCCATGTTCTAAATAAGGAGTTTGAATCCATTAATCTTAAAAATCAGGGGATTAACAGCAATTTAAAGCCTGATTGTAATATATAGGATATTGCTCTTGACTCAAAAAAAATTGGTGTTCTGTATTTAGTATTGCCTGCAAGCAAATATGCATATGAAGTATGAATATGTTTGTATGATTGATTATATCTGCATGGGCACTTAAGTGTCACATATTGTGTTGATGCCCTGTTACCTTCACCTGTGTAGATGACTACATGACAGGGAAGGCACCATTTGATCATGATTTTACCTCACAGCCATATTTTGTGGTCTCATGTATCACAACAGCTTTAAAATGTATTAGCGTTGTGTTCCAGGTGCAGTGATAGGGGATGGTCAGTCCGCTGTGGCCAGCAACATCGCCAACACCACCTATAGGCTCCAGTGGTGGGACTTCACCCATTTTGATCTTCCAGAGATCAGCAACGGTGAGTAAATGTGTCTTTTTCACCTGCTTCGATTCAGGCTGTGTGTGTAGTTGTATGCCTTTCAGTCCACACTCATGAAAAAGCTGACAGTTAGGTTATTTCCCCCGTTCCTGACATTCTTTAATGCGAGGCGAACATAATACAGTAGGATATGGGCTATTACCACATTTATAGGCTCCATTCAGTTGAATGCATTTAGTGTTCTAGTTGTGATGAGAACAGATTTGGCAATTCACACTTGACGAATCTCTTCCTCTTCAGAGTGGAGTAACTTTGATAGACAAATTCTAAGAAGCACCCTTCTAAGAACTTTAGCTCATAATTGCACGTAGTAGATGCATTTTAGGGCCATTTTAGGAAACAAATTAAGCATTCTGTTTTTTATTGCAAATACGGAAAGAGTTCTTAGGAAAGTATCACTTTAAATTCCTCGCTTAGTTACTCAGCCAATATTGCACATTCTCCATAAATTGGAATCTATTCCCCTCTTCCAGACCACAGCTGTGACATATCGGGTTACTGGAGAATCGTTAATGGTTTAGTGCAATATGAAAGAAGTCCCTGGTCTTGCTTTAAGTTAATAGTGTAAATGAATGTCTCTGTTTTATTAAATCTCGTTTTGTGATGCATCCTGAAGTGTGGGGACAATTTTACAATTATCGATTTGTCTAATGACTTTAGGGAACAGCTTCATTGCATTTTCATATCATGTTAAGTAATTAGAGCTTAATTAAAACAAACAGGGAACTTTAATATGGAGCATTTTGTAATTTTACATTATTTCTCTGTTAAGTATAGGCTTCTGTGTCTCCAAGTTCTTCTGTGACATGGTTTTGCCTTATTAGGCCACAGGTAAATTCAGCAGTTCAAAATGGACACGAATAGTTTTCCATGGTGGTGGAGGCTGCAGAAGTGATTTACTGTCATTGTCTTCCACACGTTCTTTTCTGTTTGAAGAAACTCCCATATGAACATAGGGAGAAGATGCAAACTCTACATACACAGAGCTCATATAGAGTCGAGATATGAAATCAGGGCCCGAGGGCCGTGACGCCCCAGTGATACCTGCTGCATAGTTATGAAAGCTATTAAAGTATGGTGAGAAGTACTTCAAGAAATGTGCGACACAAATTGCTGGTTCGAAATAACCTTGGTCTTATTCTGTTGAATTGGCTGCTTGATGTTTACTCTTTATTCCATAACAAAAGTGGAACAGCCAAGGCTGCCTGAGACAAAATTCTTCACCAACATTTTTGCAGTGGGGCTTTAAGACATTCGCATGGGTTGAACAGTCTGAAGTGGACCCCAAAGACCTGCCCCATACAAACCTTAACGTCAAAGTGTCTCACAGTTCCTGGCTGTTGTTTCATCTGTCGGTTTGAATCTGGCTCAGTAAGTGTGATGTTTGCATGTTCTTCGCCTGGGTTTACGAGTGTAATCTAGGTACTCTGGTTACCTCCCACCATCCAAATATGTGTTTCAGGTCAAGTGAAGACTTTAATTTGCTGTATGCGTGAGATTTGTGACCCATCCAGGCTGAACGGTGCCTTGTGCACTCATGCTTCCAGGACAAGCTCCCATTTCCTGCAACCCTGCACTGGATACGTGGTTATTGATGATGGATTATTTGTTGGAAGAGCCTCCTCGACCTTAATATTCCCCGGCTTTGGTGTCGTCTAAAACTGTCACCGACCAAATGTGTCGACATGTTGTTCATACAGCATAAACTCCAAGCGGGAGCTACTTGAAGCGTTTAACTTGGTTAATTCAAAAACTTTGGCTGTCATCAATAAATTAGAACAGGAGTTTAATCTGAAAAGATGTTGGTCAAGGGATTACCGGGGACAATCTTTGCAGCTCACTTTAAAAATACTCCCTATTCAATTCTTAGTAGTTGATTATGTGTTCTTTTTTTTCCCACATACAGATTTTAGTTGAGGTTTATCATATAACACCATAGCTACCATATTCCAGCATATGCAATTAATTCCATTCGTATAATTTTTTTTATTGTTTTGAATAATTGTTGCTGAGGCCTGAAGGGGACATTGATGATCCACTGATGTGTCCGTTTTAATTATCCTCCTGTGGGAGGAAAGTTGTTTCATATAATTACACAGCGGAAAGTCGTGAGCCTCGTTCATTCGTCCCCTTTCCTGCCAGAATGGGAGCAGTAACACTGGATAATAACCTTAATTGCTGAGCCACCCCCCCCCCCCCCCCCCCCCCCCCCCCCCTTTTTTTTTTTTTTTTTTTTTTATTTTTNAATTTTGGGCCCCCCCCCCCCCCCCCAGGCTAACTATTAATTAAATTAATGATTTGACGTGACGCCATTGGCCTTAAATGTTCCTCGATGTGGCCTGGCCTTCCGCAGGTGCTCCACATATGTTTCTCTATATGCTGTCAGCACTGTAACGGTTAATATAAATACTTGTATATTATGAATTTAGCCTGTGATTTTAAGTAAAGCATCTTTATATACTTTTTTTTTAAACTTGCAATAGTTTATCAATTTATACAGCTTGGTAATTTTTACTAATGCAGTTCAGGGTAAATACCTGAATCAGAGGTACAACAGCAGGAGGTCAGGTTGAAACCCAGGTCCTTTGACTGCATGACTGCAGCTCCAAACACTGTGCTAACTGCTGCTACTCGTTTAACTTTTCAGTAATTTTTAATAATAATACTTATTTTAATAATAAGCAATAAACCACTTGCAGTCATTGTTACAGCTGGTCAAAGCACCACGCAGGGTTATTTTGCTTTAGTTTGAAATATCATTTGTACTTTTACTGGTTTCTGGTCCTTGGTGGTTGAGAACATGACTGTACTGTAACCCACTTTGAGCAGCATGTTAACCTTGATGTTTAGGAGCCTTGTTTGCTTTTCAGAAACAAAGTGCACAGATGTTTGAATGCAAAATGTCAGCAGCTCTTAGATGGGTTTCACAGAGAGTGTTTGTGAGAATCATGGATATGAAAACCCCCTCTATGGCAATTTCATTGAAACCAAGGGCATGGTGTTAAAGTCAAGTGGCACTGACATGTTTTAGCAGCCCAGCCATTTGAAGTGGCTATTACCTCCCTAGAATTATCTCTCTGGTGCTCAGTTTATTACTGTGTGCTATTTATGGTGGAATGAAAAGTCCAGAACAGTTCTAAAACTTTTTTGCTTAAAGGGGAAGTTCACTATTTTCCCAATCTGTGACTTTTATTGGACATTTGATTTCCTTTTTAACTTGTACTGTATTTTTAACGAACATGCTAGTTTTTGGAATGTAAAAATACGTAGATTTACCCCACTATGTACAGTGGTTGACGTTTCATACAGTTCCTCTGGCTGCTTTGTACTGAATATTGTAACACTTAAATGGAATTTATGCATTCATACAGTTGCTGAAGTTTAAAATATGTAATAATAAATAAAAATTATAGGAAAATTTCCTATGATGTACAAGTATCCAGTGTAAACTGTAGCACTTTACACTGAATTTTATTATAAATGAACCATTCTTCTGAGCATCCCATTTTGCCCCAACTGTGCTCCTAATTTATTTCACAATGATCTTGATCACAGTGCAGGGAACAAAGCAAGAGATGCACATAAACCACTGGTTGAAGTTATCCGCCATTTTCTGCCTTCCTTCCTGTGCAGCCACTGTCAATGTCCTGGTACCAAGCTGTAAGATCTACAATGATGCCAGCTGTGACATCTCTGCCGATGGGCAGCTTCTGGCTGTCTTCATCCCCAGCAGCCAGCGGGGCTTTCCAGATGAGGGCATCCTGGCAGTCTACTCACTGGCCCCGCACAATCTTGGGGAGATGCTCTACACAAAGAGATTTGGTGAGTGTCTCAATGAAGTTGTATTTTGGAAAGCCAAAAGGCTGCTTAGTCAGAGCAGCTCTTTTAGTACCTGTAGATGTCCATTTCACCTTACATTAATTTGTCCATGAAGGACAAACAAAGCCTAATACGATAAGACAAAGTAGGCGCTACCGCATTAAAAATATTGAGAAAAGGAGAAAAGGGGATTTTTTTTTTTTTTTAAGTTTCAGCACTCTAAAGCCCAATTGTTTAATTCTGCCCTCTCCAACCCAACAGTTTTTCCTGTTTTCCTGTTACTCAAATGTAAGAGAACCATCTAGAGGAGACGGTTTCATTGACATGCTGCTTTATTGCAAGTGACAGAGCAAAATTGCATTTGTGTCACCAGTTAAATTGTTAAAACACAATTTAATTTAAACCTTGGTCCTGAAGGTCATCTCAATGTGGAGAAAAGTCAGATTTAAGTAAGCTTAAGATCTGCTTTGGTTGGCAGTGTTTACTTGCCCTAGAATGTTCTGCCACTTTACTTAGTGGTCTGGATGTGATTTATTCCTTCATGTATTTTTTGATGTAAGTTTTCTGCCAAGAAAGTATTTGCCCTTACCTGCTCTTTAAATCTGTAGAGAAGTTTCTAATCCCCTTCAAGTTCACAAAAAGTTATCCTTGCAAGTAGCTTCGTTGTCTATTTAAATACCATTAAGTTAGAAAAAATTATGGTAGCCCAGAATAATAAAACAGTAAAAAAAAAATAATAATATTGTGTGGTTAGTCTGTGGGTGTTATGCAGTTAAAAAAAATGTATTCATTTGGAATGAAAATACGGTTCAGATTCCTGCTCTTTGTTAAGCCTTGTTCCACACTTTGAAGGGGGTCTGGCAGTTTGACAGCCCAATGCCCATTTCCCTTTCCCGCAGGTCCTAATGCCATTTCAGTCAGCCTGTCCCCCATGGGTCGCTACGTCATGGTCGGCCTGGCCTCCCGAAGAATCCTACTGCACCCGACCCCCGATCACATGGTGGCACAAGTGTTCCGCCTTCAGCAGCCTCATGGTGGCGAGACGTCGATGAGGGTGAGCTTCTGTTGTCCTCACCGCTATGATGTAACATCAAAGGTACAACCGTAGTTTGCAGCAAAGGAATGCTGCCTCCCTGGATGTGGCTTATGAGATAAAGTCAAGCCCAATTCTGTTGATCAAAGAGCACATGGTGAGAATTAGGGTCTGCAATGGGCCACGAGTTAGGAAATTGTCATCTTCAATGAAGCGTTACTAAATGAGCACATACTTACTGATGTATGGCATAGACAGCATTTTATTAATTTATTCAATTGCTTGATTCAATTCTGTCAAAGAATGCATAAATGTGTGATAACTAGTGATCTTTCTGAAAAGGATTAACACCGTCAAATTTCTGATGTATTCTTGAAGGCTCTTTTGTAAATTATTATGGAAAATCTACCCAGTTCTAAGACTAATTTATTCTTGTCAGATGTCCAAGTAAAATGGCCCCATAATGAGGCTTCCCTGTAGCGTATGTCATCACTGATCAGATTTGCCATTCGGTTTCTTAATTGCTGCCTTTTTTTTAAAAGTGTGTCCTGGTTGATGGTTGTGGTTTCTGGATTTCGTGCAGCTTTTTGAAATCCTGTCTGTCTTGATGAAGACGCCCAGTTAAATGGACCACAGGGAAGCTGGGCTGATCAGGTCTTTTGTCAGTGTTGGGCAGAAGCGGTATTAATGAACTCGATCTGTAACTATACTGTTTCTAAGAGCAGCAGCACACTTTGATTATGCTTATTCAAGTTTTTTTTTCCTTCAATGATTACATCAGTATTTCAGTTGTGTTGTTTGTTTTTAACATCTTTCGATGAGTTTGCAGAAACTATGTAATTGTGGTCTGTAAAGTTGTGATGATGGCAAGAAACTTGAAGTTCTGTTGCCTATAAATCCCAGGTAGTTTTTATGCTCTTTAGAAGGGTGGTTAAAGAACTTCACTTGATGTCACAGAATTGTTCCTACTGTTGTACTTGACCTGAATTTGCTTCATTATCAAATAATCCAGCAGTTTAAGTGGATGAGAGCTGGAGAGCCGCTAACAAAAGTGCTTTCATTTAAAAGACCCCACCAAACAATAGGCATTCTGCAGTACGGTTTGTTTATGCTAATGTCTCCTTTACCTTTCAAAATTGGTGAGAATGTTTTTTTTTTTTTTTTTTTTTTTAATTTTTAAAAATTTTTGGTAGGTTGAAACCTGGCCTGTTTTTCCCATTATAAGCATGTGGCCAGTTCGCATAGAAAAACTTAAGTTGTACTGAGGGCCAAGCTGTAGAGCTGCCTGCCTGTCTGATACGGCACTGGCCTTTGTGCACCGCTGAGATAAAATGTTAAAGGATGCAAAGTGTTTGCAATTTGCTGCGCTTGGTAAGGAAAGTGGCCTTTGGATTGGGTTCCCTTTGCTTTGCAGGAGCATCAGTTAATATTTAGGAGCATGTGGCACATTTGGGACAAAACGTAATCATGTGCAACTACAGTTTGTTCAAGAGGGGCTGACCAATGAAAGAGACAGTAAATTTTTCATTTTTAAATTTGTGTTTTCCCCTCAATCTCTGCCCATTGTGTCGCTGTCTATAGTTCCAACGCTGTCTTCCCTGGGTTCATTTATGCCCTTCCATTGCAGTAAAAAATTTTATTCTAAGACATCTTAAGGTGTTTTCCTCAGTCCATCCCGACTTCCTGAATGAGCCACTTGAATTTACCTCAATTGCTGACACGGTTTTCAGAGTTGCTGGTTGTATGTCTGTGCTTAAAGAGCACATGTGAAGTTGTGTATGGTTTACAGAACCATACTGCTCTCGTATGACCCTGAGGTACTTGGGTAAAGTTTTCACTGCAGGGTCTGATGACATAATTGGACCAGTTTTGTGGTGCATGTAGTTAAGTATAGCCTGTTGCTGTTGTGGTTCACCAGTCGACTGTCAGGGAGACCAATGTTTTTTTTTTTTTTTTTTTTTTTTTTTTTTTTAAAAAAAAATTTTTNTTTTTTTTTTTTTTTTTTTTTTTTTTTTTTTTTTTTAAAAGACGTTTTTCCCCACCGAAGTACTACACTGCAGTTTAAGCCAAACCACTGTAAACATGGTCAAAATTAAGTTAAGGTCATAACTTGTTTATACAGTGAAAGTGTCCAGGCCCAGCTTGGCCCTGTACTGGAGGAGAATATCCAAAAATAACTACAGAAGCACTAGAAAGCTGGTGTCCTACAACTTGCACTCATGGGAGAGAAAATCTGGCTAAATAGCTCACTAGTCAGAGGTAGGGCCTTTTGCTAAGCTTGTGCTCTGTTGGGTTTTATGGACAGTCCTTCTGTGAAGGCATTGTTAAGCTGTAGATATTCCCTTTAGGTTTGGGTCTGCTGCAGATTGTTATGCCCGTTGGACACCAAGTCGCCAATCCGCATCCTCGACGCCTGTTTCAGTGCGTTTCAGTATTTTCGCTAATTGCGTTCTCTTCCTTCCGCAGAGAGTGTTCAATGTGGTTTACCCGATGGCCCCGGATCAGCGGAGACACGTCAGTATTAATTCTGCCAGATGGCTTCCCGAGCCAGGCATGGGACTGGCCTATGGAACCAACAAAGGGGACCTGGTCATCTACAGGCCTGTGTAAGTCCACCGTGTCCCCCTCTCCTGCCACTGTTACTGATCGGCTCACCACCACACGGCCAATGGGAAGAGGCACTGGTGCCAGCTATGGATGAGGTCCTAATCTTTCTGTTGCAGCTGGAACCAGGTCCACTGCTGGTGAGGTCATAATTTAAGTGATTGATGGCATCATTAAAACAGGAACAGGGTTTTGTGTGTTTTTTTTAATTTTTTATGTAGGCGCATGCCAGACTACCTGTGTTTCCTGTGGTGTCCAGAAAAAAGTACTTGGAAGTGGAATATATGGGTCACAGTTGTTTTAAAGCCCAAGGATTTTTGATTATAGCAAATTATAAATTATAAATCACCTTACATGGTTCTAAAGACATTAAAGTGAATGTGATATGTACGTTTGTTGGTGAAATTTTGTTGTAATAGTATAGAAATTTATTTAACATTCAAGTTTTGTTTCTTTTTCTCGCTCTCTCTCACACACAAGAGCCGTAATAGCCTAATAGCATTAGTGTCATTCCAGCCTTGGTGATAGTGGTGTTACTGCTGATGTTTGTTTCACAGATTCCCATGGCAAAGCTACTGGTTACTACAATATGCTTTGTAATTTGGAATGAAGAAAATTTTATTTTAAATTCATTTTATCAAGGTGAATTAGATAGTAGATGTTAGAACATAACCAAATTGTATAGGAGGAAATGTATCCGCTGGGTAGGCTAAGTGTTAAAAGTGAGCAGTAGAACCTTTCTGTGCCTAGAGCAAAATATTGTTCATGTTGCTATGATACCATCAGTAGCATGTGTGAAAGTGGCAGTTCTTCACGGCACTGCTGGGCCACATTGTTTTTATAAGCAATGCGCTTATGAGCGTAATGATAACAGCTGCAAAGCCGGCAAGGTGAAAATAGAGAAGACATTTTATTTAGCCCGTTTTTCTCCACAAAGATTATCAGAAGTGCTTTCTCTGGATTAATCTGTATAGCATTTTCAGTGTTAAAAAATGCAGCCAGCTCTGCAACTGTTTTCTTTTATTAGGAACCTATAAGGTTTTATAATGTTTGCTTTGTTCCAAAGTTTCACTTTGTCCAGCATTATTGTTGGAGACTGGTAGCTGTATATTTTGGCAGATCTTTGGAGCAGAGCTGGTGAAAAACTGTTGTAAGATTTGTCCCCATTCTTTTTAATAAAAGGGAATACGTGAAGTTTAGTAAGTTTAGATTCTCTTCTACTTTTTTAGTATTTGGGGGGGGATCTCCAGATGCCTTTCCTCCACCAGTTAATGTGGCAGGTTCTCATTCTGTCCCAGGAGCCAGCATGCAGCAGTTTGATCTGCAGCTCAGCCCCTGTGTGCTTTAAAGGGAAGCTGTGAACCAACCGGAGGTGCCAGGGGCCCAGTCTGACATCTTCTTCCTTCTGTTCTGTCGGACTACAGGTGCGATGGTGATGGCTCCTCCGAGCTCTCTGCCGAACCCATATTCTCAATCAACAATGGTGCCAGTGCTGTCAGCGGACGGGGATCTGAGCGCCCTGGGTGAGAGCTGCTCTGCTGCTATGAATACAGTATAGAGTCAAACAGCAACGGAATCTATCACAGTTAAAGCCATGGGTTTGCTGGCTCAAAGCAGCCAGTTTAAGTCCCTGTTCTTACCCTGCAATAAAGTGTAGCTACAGGTTGTCAAAATTACATTTATTTTGAAAAAGAAGCATTGGTTAAACAACAGAGGATAAGAATGTTGTGTAATGATGATGTGACACTAACTGGGTAATAAATATACTTGTTTTTTCTTTACTTTTGCCTAGTTTATAAGGCTGTAGAGTGACTTCTTAATTTTCTTCCATTCCTTTAACAAGCACGAGCAGAGCAAACTGGAGGTCTGACAGGGACATGGGTCTAATGAATGCGATTGGCCTGCAGCCCCGCCACCCCGCCCCTTCCGTCACCTCGCAGGGCACACAGACACCCATCGTGCAGCTGCAGAATGCCGAGACGCAGACGGACCGGGACCTGCAGGAGGCCAGCAGCCTCCAGGCCACAGAAGGTCTCTATCCTTCGATTGACAGCCCTGTCCTTTCTGTGACAGCTCACCGCTGCTGCACACATATTCCTTGATTAAAGCTTATTGGACTTGGGAGCTGTAAAAATTGCATTCATCACTACAAGTATTGAAGAGAAAATGGTTCCCACATGACATAATTTTAATGTCTTGGTCTTGTCGCGCTTCTTACTCAGTCCTTTCCTGATGGAGCTGGTTCACTACTAACAAATTTCTCTGTAAAATAGTTGTATAACTGGTATATTGTGAGAACTTCTTGTTTGTTAAGCTTGGACAATAGGTAGCACTTCAGAAGTGACTGATTCAGTACCATTTTTTTAGTAACAATCCAGCTGTATAAATGGTCGAAATAGTGACCCAGTCAAGCAGTGAAATAGTAATGATAGACAAACACATTCCGTAATTATGGTTCTGTAAATGAAACAATGGAAAGATGCATTTTTACACAAGGCACCAGTATAGCTGCTTATCCAGTACTGCAAGTGTGACATCCCAGAAGCTTCATCACTCACACCTTTGACCCTCTCTTGTCTGCTGTAAGTTGTGTGACACAAAGCCCTCGTCTACAGATACCCGAGGTGCTGCAGTGGACTTAACAAGGCCATTTAGTTTTATTTTGAAAACATAGCCCAGATCTGGGCCTTTGCAATAGCGGAATGCACTATATCCATTAAGATCCAAGTGTTTGAGGCACATCAGCCACTCTGTGCACATAAATATTTTCCAGTCATTTCAGTGCCTTAAATTCCCGTATAAACAAAGTGCCAAACTTTGAGAATATGTTGCAACCAGTAACCATAGCGCCCCCTACTTCCCCAACTCAACCTTTTAAGAGGCTGGGATTATGATTTAAGACATTCTTATGATTGTTAAGCAAAGCAAATTTTCATGCTCTGAAGCCGAGAACACGTCACTTTTAGTGAGCTGCTGTAAATCATAAGCCGTAAACCAGCACTGGCGGAATAAATCCGATGCTTTTGTTTTTAAATAAATAAATAAATAGATGGATAGATAGATAAATAAAAAAAACCATAGTGAGAAATGCAGTGTTCACTTTTACATCTAGCTTCTCCATATTTGCAGTTATGGCTCAAGCAGATGGCCCAATGCCCAGCACCAGCAGAGGAAGTAGCTCTGAGGTGCCACCCCATGCTCCACACCCCAACGGTAGCCCTGCAGATGCCACCACTGAGACGGGGACTGCCACTGGCAGTGCAGGTAAGTTCCCAACCCACGGGCTCAGAGGGAGGAGCTAATGGTGTCGTGTCCAGTAACGTACCTCACTTTCACCTCCCTCTTTGCTACATAAATATGTCTGATTTATCAGTAAGTTATACTTTTTTCTTTTAAATTACTTTTCTGGAAGGAAAAATCAGAAATGAAAATAAAATGAGCTTATTTTTACAAGTCATGTTGAGGAGGAATTTGCTGATTTGATGCAAGGGAACATCACTGCAGGAGCCTACAGAATGTTCATGATGCTGTGGGCAGGACCATATGACTCAGTCACAGTTCGGTGTTTTGTATTCTACAATTATTAAACTTTACCTTGTGCAGAATTTTTCTCTCTCACACAACATATAGAGTTTGGTTTTGGATATTTTGCTTGAGTAATGAAGGGAGAAGCTAACATTGGTTCAACTGCATTTTACTGTACATTTACCTTTGTTCTGGGTTTCTGAGCTGATTCCGAATAACTAGTATAGAAATGTAAAATGCGTTCTTTCTGTGTGCCGTGGGAAGTAAAAACGAGTATTCGGAGTTGATTTGAGGTGAACTGGCAGTACTTGATGCATTTTGTTTAATTCTGTTGGGAAAGTGGTTGCTAGGAAAAGCTCTAAATCCCATTTTCCTCTTGGCACTATATAGCACAGGCATGGGGTTTGAAAAATTCAGTTCTTAAGCAATAAGTTAATTAAAATTGCTTTGAAAATGTAAGCCAAATTTATGATTCTGGTGACTCTAACCACAGAGCAGGGGCCCAAAAGTGTAAAGTGACCTGCAGGTTATTTCATTCAATTTAAGGGCTTGGACAAGGCATCTGTCTTACATTTTTTTACAGGGCAGTTTCCTTAGCCGCTTTTCTTCTGCCTGCCCCCAGGTGAGGCCTCAGAGTACGGTTCCAGCGAGGACGCTCTGTCACGGATCCGTCGGCTCATTGCTGAGGGCGGAATGACGGCCGTGGTGCAACGGGAGCAGAGCACCACCATGGCGTCCATGGGGGGCTTCGGCAACAACATCATTGTCAGCCACCGCATTCACCGAAGTTCACAGACGGGTGCCGAGTCCACGGCAGCGGGTGTGGTACAGGGTGGCGGGGCTCCTGGGGGAGGTGGCAACACCTCCACTCCCCCCAGCCCTCCTGGCCTCTCATGCTGCCCATCCACCAGTGCCCAGGGTCCCATGGCTTTGGGTTTGGGGCACGTCCCCAGCCCGGGCCACACGCTACAGTTGACTCACAGGTTGTCCAGCCCCACGGAGCCCGCTGTGGTGCAAGGCCAGCCCACAGCGGTAGCACCCCCGCCCTTTGTCAGCATCTTCACCCCTGAGGCGACAGAGGCTGGTGCTGAGCTTCCCGCACGTACTGATTACATGTTTGAGGTCAACCAGATGGACAACCTCGTGCCCCAGCCCCTGCTTTCCAACTCTTCCCCTTCCCGCTCCTTCCCTAACAACAACAACCACAGCAGCAGCAGCAGCAGCAGCAACACCTACCCTGATGTTCCACAGAGCAGGTAGAGTGGCATTGATTGGTATCAGTGCCCAGTAAAGGGAGCGGCACGCCAGCGCACAGGCAACGGGCATCGCTGCTGAGACCAACACCAGAGACTTGCACTAAAGACCGGCAGTGTTGCAAACACAGGAATATCCTTTCTGGTGATGCCTGCTCCTCCATCAGCCTTATTTGTTTACGGAGAGGTGCTGATTATCCTTTTCCTTTTGTCCCCCTCCAGCCAACAGAAAGGGACAGAAGTCCACCACCACTCCTCCCTCCATCAGTTACTTTTTTCGAGCACTAGGGTATTTATTCAGGTCCCGGGGAGCTGTTGGTTTACTTACATTGCACTTAATTGGAGAGTTTGACTGTCACCCAAATGGAAAACAAGAACTTTTACTACAGTCATTCCAAGATAGAAAATTGTACTTGAATTCTGTTATTGAGGTACCAATACTGGGTTTGCTGTCCTTTTATTTCACATACGCTTGAAAAGAAATTGTTTACCACATCCAAAGTGCCATGTAAGTACAAAACACCACCTTAGGTTCTTTTTGATATGTACATATTTAGATGCGTGTTATGCGGTTGGTGCCATGCTTTTATATATATATATATATATATATATATATATATATATATATATATATATNGTGTGTGTGTGTGTATGTATGTATGTATGTATATATATATATATATATATATATATATATATATATATATATATATATATATATATATATATCTCCCCCCACCCCCCCCATTGGCAAGTCTAACAGTGCCAGCCTAGCAGCTGGGATTTATGGAAGAAACTTTGGAAATCCTCTTGTCGTATGGCTGAGCAGCAGTTGAGACTCAGCATTCCTGCCGCAATTAAGCACAGTCAGTTTGTGAAGACAGAGGATCAGACATCTTTAACATCCCCATTACTAAACAGTGTAGTTGCATCCCCTTTTATTGCTGTGAATATTGAAGAGTGAGTGTGCCCACGTTTTTGGTCAGAACGTTCGTTGTTCATCTGTACGATCCCATGATTGTCAGCATCTTCTCCCCGTAGTGTTGTGTTGTGTGTCACACACAGGCGATCACTGTCAACATGAAGTTTGTTCCACGATCATAGATACTGAGGAAAGAAATTTAGTTTGAAAATGCATCATATGTGGGTTGAAGCATTTCTCTGTGCTTTAGGACCTGGATAAACTCTGAAAGTCCCATCATTCCTTTCCTCAGTTCTAGTACATCTACGGACCTGTGGTCCTGCAGTGAAGGTTGATGTCAGGATTGAATCTTTTCATTTCCCCTGCTCAATTTTTTGTACAGCAAAAGTCCAGATGCAGAGTTTTCATCTGCAACAGCCACTGGTATTTAGCTGGGAAAAAAAACTTGAGATTTAAAGAACAGGCCCTGCACAAGGTTGTTACCACTAGAACTCGGTGAAGCACTAGGGGGTCGGGGGGTTGGAGGGACCCAGGGGATCCTTACTTCAGCTGCAGCCCTGCGGAACTGCCCGGAAGCACTGAAGAAGACCTGTGTCCATTTCAGCGAGTTTGTTTGTGCGTGCCTGTGGTTGCGGGAGGGGTGGGGTGGGGTGGGGTGGGGGAGCCTTAGCCGAAAATGTAGCATCTCTTTCCAGTCAAGCTGCTCTGAACTTTTGCTGTGGTGATGGAACTTGAGGTGGGGCAGTGAAGGTTGCGAGGCATCATGCAAAAAACTGACCTTCGACCATATCTTTGATTGGAGAATAAACCATCCCTGCTGAAACACGAGACGAAAGAAACTTGAATTGTCGGTGAGCGTCCACTGTAGGCGGGAACGCGCGTCACAGTCAGCCAAGAGGTAGATCAGTCGCTGCCGCGTCTGCCGACGGCCTCCGCTCAGACACCCGATTGATCTCGGCTCGAATCCGCAAAGAGGCTCCGGTAGCCCCCAACTCCCAACACTCCTGTAGAGACTGGAGCCTTATTACCTCATCCTGCCAGCAAAGACCGCACACTTGAAGTTCCCTTTGGTCATTTCCAGATAGAGTTGCGATGCACTGACTAGATGTGAATCTTCTGATGCCAGTAAAGTCGAACGGCGCCACTTAAGAAGCTTCGTCACGTACCTTCCAGTAAAGAAGCACATTTTTATAACACAACACAGTATAGTTGATGAGTGGCATAGATTTGTCTAAGATGTTGGGAGGATACACCCCGTGCCCCCCCCCCCCCCAGTTCCTTTGTTGCAAAAACCAAAGGAATGGACTGCCAGCAGCGTCCGGGTACCTGTTGCAGCCGTGGACGCGAGCAGGCAGTTGTTCCTCAAGCTGTTGTACCGCACAACTGGGAGCCGTGTTTAATCTCAAGGAAACAAAGTTAAGGGGGGGGGGGTCTGCGCAAGATCCTGGAAGCGTGACGTGTTTGTGGTGAAAAACAGGCATTAACTTGTGTGGAGTTTTCCCTCTGGCGTGACTTGACCGTGTATGTACTTTTAAAGCACTCTTTTTAATGGTTGATGCTGTCCTTACGTTTTGCCGTTAATGCTGTAAACCCTTTTCCCAGCGTCTTCCCCGCCCCGGCGAGTGTGGGTACACCATTGTACATAGCATACATGTGCACATACACTCACACACGGAACGCGAGAAAGCTGTCTTTATAAGCATCGCTGCCAGACTGGACTGTAATGGTTTGTTCACTACGATTACTGTATCTTGTTTTCTTCCCCCGTTTGCTTCAAGACTGGTTAATACAGTGGAGACTAAGGGGTTCCCCCGCCCCCCAACAGGGGGAAATGTGATCTTGACCAGTGACCAATAATCCATGTGAAACTTGTACTGTAGAACAACTTGTGTAGGGTAGTCAAATGCTAACTTGAAGTTGTCTATTACCTTAAAAACATTATTGTCTTCTCTGCATTTATCTGTTGCCTATATCAGGGGTGTCAGTTTCGATATCTGGAAGTCTCCAAAGCTGAACTTGGCAGCAAAAGTGAATTTAAATGTAAAGCTCAGCCACCAGTAAGAAATTTTGGGAATTGAAACAGATATTCTCTCTGCTAGAACTTTTTAGTTTTTAGAATTTCAGACGAAACCTGTGTGAGAAGTGAGCGGGACCATCCTCTAATCGATGTTTTGATACCCCAGCCCTTTATTCTCAGTAGTGCCTGCACTTGCAACCTTCAGTGGAGAAAAGGGTCTCTGCCAGGGTGGGGTCTTTCCTTTCTTTGGGGCCAAAATGCTAAAAGCCTCATACCCTCATGGCCTTGAAGGATTTGGGATTCTTGTCTTGGCCTTTTGGTGGCAAAGGTAGGAGGAGAAGGAGGTGCACAAAACCAAGCTGTTTAAATCTACTTGGCTTCAGACATTTTGTGCCTTGAGGATGGTGCAGACATGCAGAGAAAGGACCCCGGTGATACAGGCCCACGACGACGACGACACGTGGTGCCAGTGTGTCTTCAGCGCGATTGTTAGCAAAGCCTTTATTTGAACATGAATGTATGCTTACATACCACTGTCAGGTTTGTCCCACACAGTGGTTGAAACAGCAGTAATGATCTAAAATGCCTGTGCTTTTTTTTTTTTTTTTTTTTTTTGGTGGATAATTTTTTGCATTGTGTTGAGGTTTCCACCGCGTGTCTGGGCTTTGTAATGGACAATCTCGGGATCTGGAGACGTGAAGGCAGAGAACAGCAGAATCAGTCTTAGACATTTTGTTGCTCGTTCCCCTCGGACCGTAAACAAACGCGACATTTGGAAGAGAGACGTACGGAATCGCGGCGGCTAACAACTCCATCTTTGCAGCTGTGCGCCGCCCGTCCGCCGTCGGGTTGACAAATTACTTGAAGACTGTGTAGGTAACTGTGATCATGTACTTGCTACGTTATTAGCAGCTCCTTCGTTTCTGCTTCAGGCTCAGACTTTGGGTAGCACAGAAGAGGTTGGAGTTCACTGCTAATTTCAGAACCTGTCTTGTTGAGTTTATGTGAAATTTTTAATTTTTAATTTTTTTTTAAGCTATGATTGTGGCTTGAAATGAAACATTAGGCTCCTGTCGGAATAGCGCGGATCCCAAAGTCATCCTCTCTGGTTGGAGAAACCGAGGAAGAGCGGTAAAGGAGGGCGACTGCCACTAACCTTGGGGTTCCTGCTCTGTACTGTACCTGTCAGTTGGCCCCCTGCGGACGGGCATCTTGCTTTTCTCTTGGTACTCTTGGAATATGAGGGAGTAGGAGGAAAAAGGCAGTTTGGCAGGTGCATCTGTCTGCGTGAAAAAGTGAGAGCAAACATTCATCACGTTTAGTAGTCTGTAAGGGTTGTGTGAAGTCTGTTCAAGTGATACATGAAACTTGGCATTTTATAATCGTCTCTTATGTGATTGTTTCCAAAAACTTCTTCAAACGTGTATAGACCTTCCCGCCCCCCTTTTTTTTTTTTTTTTTTAAAATGATGCGTGCAGTGTGTGATCCTCGCGACACACACACACATACACACACACACCTTTGATTTTACTTAATGTTTACAAACTGCGCAGCAGGACTCGCGGGCTCTTCCAGCCCGTCTCAGCTGCCCTGAACGATTTTTAATCCATATGAACAAAAATACTTTGTCAGTATATTACGGCGCAACCCAAGTCTGTCTAAAGGATCGTGGCAGAATTCGACATCTTGCGGTGTTGACGCCTCACTTTCTTTCGCGTATTTAGCCGTTTTTCTTTGTTTGATTTTACAGTAAATGCCTTGTGTTCATGTGCGGGTGGTGAGGCTGTGCTGTGCTTTCCTGTTACTGTGCAGCGTTGTTGATGCTTTGGGTTCCATTGAAGTTGAAGGAAGGGAACTTGTGGTGAACTGAGTACCAGTCTTCAGAAAAAAAAACATTGTCAAACACCTCTGGTGAGAATGAGAGAAAATGGACTTTCTCCATTCAAGGTCTTTGGTTTTAAACCACATTTCACTAAGGGTTTTTTTTTTTTCCTCCTCCATAGTCTATATACTGCTTTGTAGAAATTATCCATAAACCTAATCAAATAATAGCTTTTCTCTGGTTTTCCATGTCAGTAGCTGTCATATCCTGCACATCATGCATACACGTTCTGTTTTGTTTGAGCATTTCTGTCGTCTTTCGGCATGGGAGCCACAAGTTTTTATATTCATAGTTCAGTAATTTAGTTTTGCACAACACTCAACTTGAACGTAACGATTTTAGCTATAGGCTTTACGCTAACCACTTTTTATTACGACCAAGAGCATGTATTAGGCTTTTGAATCTCGAGCAGGTTAGCCAAACAAAATAGCTTATCTAGTCCAGATATTATCTTTTGCTTTCTGAAACAAGTGGAAATAAAAGCAGATAAACTATAATGTCACTCAGCTGTCTCTTTACATGCGTTTCTCCTGAAACGGTGTTCTGTGCAGGACCGGTTTGAAATATCTTCTCATCTGCATGTTATCTGCTGACTGTATTTGTAGTAACAAGAAGGTGTCCTTTTTTTGAAGGAAAAATGTGACTTAAGGGTGTTTGTACAGTGTATTTTAGAAGCAAAATGGAGATTAATAAAGTACAACTAAGTGTTGTGGGAACACCAAAGATCCTATGAATAATGGAAAAAAAACATTAAAAAATGGAAACCGTTGAAAGTCGTCATCTTTCGGCCTCATGTTTTGGGTACCAGCTAAAATACCAGATTGATGTTTCTTACACGCCTAGAGTGACCAAAACGCGGCTTTTCCAAATTCTCACATCAACAGCGGTTAATGTTTTAACACTTCATCAATCCACACTTTGACACCCTGCAAAAGGGCATCTTGTGTGTTGGAGATTTTGTAGAAACAGCACGTCGACCACCTTACTCCGCTTACAGCCAGAGCTGCTCGGCCTTTCTAGCCCGGAGCGAGTCGGAACATCTGCTGCTCCTACCCACTCGCCTGAAGACTCTTTAAAAGTCCATTTGGCAGTTGACCGTGCGGCGTGTGCCGGTGATGGACGTCCAACACGGCGCTTCTGCTGCACAGAAGGCAGCCGCCGGCGACTCGCTGGCAGCGATGAGATAAGCTCCCGGCCGGGCACCCTGCAAGATGGGTCCCCCTGGCTGCCGCCACCCCCCCCACCCTGGAAAACGCCAAAGGGAGCGACAGCACAGAATGAGGAGGAGCTCTTTGAGCAGCAGTTTGTCACAAACCTGTGGCAGCTGCGCATCTCACATCTGCACTTAGTCACAACAAACCCAAATCAACACAGTGTCAAAATCTAAGTTCACTTGGGCTAATAAACTCATTTTTATGACAGTTTCAGTAATTTTACTGTTTTTGGAGGCAACTTTACCTTTTCATTCCACTACATGGTGATAGAAAAAAAAAAACAATTGTTTAACTGCTGCGTATGTGTGGCTGTTCAACGGACAAATTTATATAAGATTGTCCCTCAAACTGATGGTGAGCTTCTACACACCGGCAGCCTGATGTTCCGTTGTCTTGAGCATTAAAACAAAGGTTTATTGCAGGAAACTAGGGTACAGTGTCAGATGTGAATCGCGATGTCCTACAGTTCAGTAAATTAACTAATGAAGGTGGGGAAGGTGATGATGCACAACCCTTTTAACCAACCGGAGCCCAAGGTGAGACAATAGTACATTTTCTGGGAGACGCTGTCGGAATTTTACGCAAACTTTGCACCAATTGTCAGCGTAAGCAGTCGTCCTCTACAGCTAGTTGTGGGACAGGAGATGGAGGGGAACATTTCCTCACCTCGTGACCCCCTGCCGTGTTTCGCCAACCCGGTCGCCGGCTGTCTAAACCTGCAGCTGAGATACGTCCCGTTAGAGCTTTTCAAAGGTCTCCTCAAAGGCCGCCTTCACCCGCGACACAAAGAACAAAGCCTCTCGCCCATCTCCTCTGTGGGCTCCGATTCTGGGCTGTCAGGTATAAAGAATTCATGTAGCTGGGATTCAAAGGGGGAGGTTTTCCCAGGGTGGAAAAGAAACACGACCGAGAATCCGATTTCCCCTTGTCGGGGTTTGGAAGTCTTCCGCAGCGTTAGAAACGTCACCTTGCTCGGTTCTGTCTAACATGCCTTTTGTGATCCGTGTGAAGTAAACCTCAGATGGTGAGCGTGTGCTGTCATCGCCCCCCCGTCGAGCAGCAAGGGAGGGGCTCTCGTCCCCCAGGTGCTCGATGGAAACCCCTGGTCCTGGATCCTTGATCTCAGCAAGATCAGTTGACAGCTCAGCCTTCGAGAAACCCTCCCCGACAGTGTCAGGGATGGAGCAAAACGTTCTACTTCATCTTGGCTCTGCCTGGAGACACAACAGTTCATCAAATAAAAGCACGAAAGCTCCTAACCTTTACAAACACCCCTGGTCCTGGATGAAGGTGCAAACAGGCTTCAAGTCACTTTCAATTCAGTCAGTAAAACCATAAAGATTCACCTCGATTTACACGTAGGTCCTATAAAAGTCTTATAATACTGTGATACTTCATTAAATGGTAAACAGTTTGTAGTTTATAGCAGCAGTTAATACAATTAAAATACTAAAAATGTTAAAAATACTGAAGATAAAAGCACTTTGCCTCCAAACTCCTGTTCATTGCAGGTTGACAGGGATCTACTTTGACATCCATCGTTTTCATCGTCGCCGAAACGGATCAGTGTTGGACAAAACCTGTAAACACTGTGGAAGAGAGTTCAATTGTACTGATGCTGCCCAGGTAAATACAGTTCAAATTCACTCAGCAGCAGAGCGAAAGAAAGTCGGCAACAAACGGGGGCGCGTTTGCAACGTGAAAATACAGAATTGAAGTTTTTTTCCCCTCCCGTTTTACTGACACCGAGTAACAATTTCTGCTATAAGTGAACGTGTGGAATCAAGGCTCTGAAACGTTCAGTCAAGCTGCTCGTCTCACTGTCAGCACCGTGTACAACAAATACAGACATGAGTTATTTTGGGGGTTTGGATGCAGCATCCACCTGGCGCAAGGAGACCGAGGCCACGCACGGCCCGGCAATTGCGTGTCATTTCTCAACTCAGCTGGACCCGAATCCAGGCATTGCTGTATACAGCCGACGCCTTTACCTGAGGCAAAGGTGTCCAACACGCCAACGGTCAGCATCAACTTCAGCCACAAAGGGAGTCGCACTATCAACCTTCTGATCCTGACTCCCACACCCGACTCTGTAGGCCGCACGGCCCTGTTGGGTGGTTCACGTTCCGAGATCTTGCTGGATTCACCGTGCCAAGGTCAGCCATCAGCATACCGACTTCATCTACTCTGGCTCTTAACCCCCCCAGCGGGACCATTGTTTACCACCTCCTGCTGCTTAGTAGGGATGTCGTGTAACTTAAGTAACTTACTAAAGATTTTAGGAAACAGTTTTTAAACCTTTTTCATAAGTGAACGGGACCATTTCATCAAACTCCATTTTTAAAGAACCAAACATTACTATGTTGTCAACTAGAACAGCTCAAGTCCCAGGAGAGATCCTGGGGGGGGGGGGGGGGGGTNCAGTGCTTTTTTATTCTTTTTTTTTTTTTTTTTTTTTTTTTTTTGGACGGGGGGGGGGGGGGGGGGGGGTCTTCCTGACCTCAACGTGACAGATCAAACAAAAACACACGTGTATCTCGGCTTGATGCGAGTTTAAAGCCATGTCTGGAGAATGTCCCCCTCCCTCTGTGTCAGGATCATTTAGTGTCACAGCAGGACCCTGTAAGCAGCCCAGCTCCTTGGGCTTTGGACACACACCCACACACACACACACAAATTTATGTAAACCAGTGTCATCCTTTCAACTGTCCTTGTCACTTGCAGCAATAAACCCTGCAGGATCTGCATGGCCTTTTCTTCCTCCCAAAGCTGATGTCCACCTCCAGTCACACTCTACAAAAATATCAGCCACCATTTCAATTTAACTACATTTGTGTTGACAAAGTGTGGTGGATGAGAACCTCATGTTCAGAAGGTTTGAAATTGACATTCATTTCAACGGTACCTAGAATCAGTCACCATGTCTAGAAACCTTCCAACTCTAGTCCATCTTTTCCAAACTACAGTATACACTTCATTTAACTTGGAAAAAAAGGCAACAAAACTAGAAATTGTATGTCTTGGGTTCCAAAACATTTAGGGATCATCGCCTCAACCTGACTGAGGGAACTGCATCATTTCATCTTAGAAAACATACAAACTAAACAGGTATCTGAGAAGTGCGAAGATGAGGTTCTCTATAGGAAACTCCACAACTACCTGGCAAAAAAAAAAAAAAAAAAACAAATTGTGAGCAGCTGAACTTCAGTCCCCTTATTTTTGATGGCTGTGCACTTCTGATCGGGTCCACAGGAGTCCAGATGAACTCAGTCAGTGGAACCAATTAGATCATTTATCAGTCCAACAAACTGCTGCTCCAGGGCAAAGCAGATAAATCCAAAGTGTGATTGATACAGCTGGGAAGCAGGAAAGGAAGAAGTTGACATCCTTAGTTTAGGGGTTGAAAACCCCCCTATAGGCTTGTACTCAGTTTGCAAGGAGAACAAACTTTTCTGTAGCAGCAAGAAGAGTTAAATGCCACTGGAAATGGTTTGATGTGAACCTAGAAGAAAAAAACACGGAAGTGAAGAATTAAACACTTGAGGGATTGAGAAATACTGATAACTGGTTTGCCAGGAAAGTTTGAGGTTTAGCTTTATCAACATGGATCATCGCCAAGGCTTCTGTGGTCTCTGGCACTGTATGAAAAACCAGCTCTTGATTTTGGAGGAGGAGGAAAATGGCTTCATCTGTTATTGGCTTGGGCTTCCATCTGGTTTTACCACAGTAAAGCCCAAGATTTACCACTTCTGTCTTCATCCCCAGCTGAGGAGTTTAAGACAAAAAGGGCCAGACTTGTGTGACTCAATGGGAAAGATCACTAGGAAGCAGATGTTCAGACCAGGCCAGGCTCAAATCTGACACTGCAGAAAGCCAACTGAAGTAGTTTGGCAGTTGGGGGGGGGGCTGTTAGACATCAAGGACTTGGCTTTGTGAGCAAGCATTAGGAGAAGGTCAACCTACGCAAGCAACTCATGTTGCCAGATACAGTCCAGACAAGCCTGCAGCCTCATGCGGTCCCCAAAGGAGGGACCCAACCAGAACACTGACGGCCCCCTGGGAACAGAGGTGCCAAGCAGCTTTGCAAAGAGATGACGGCAGACGCCAGAAGCAGCTTGGAAAGGCTGCTTGTTTCCAGTTGGTGTAGGATGTCACGGTTACCCAGCTCAGTCAGAATTTTTAGAGAGCTAGAGATATTCAGCAGAGACAGCAGCAGAGAACCTCAAGCTGGCCCTGGTACAGGTGGGACCAGCCAGTGGGGTCACCACTGTGCTGAAGTAGCACTGGCCAGATAGAGCCAGCTGAAGCTGGAGGACAGATTCCTTCAGTGGATGTACATCTCAAATCAAACCAGTTTCTCTCCTCAGCTCCACCAACCGCTGTAATAAAATATCACTTATACCTTCTGCACTTTAATGTGCATGAAGACCCTGACCTGAAATACAGGGCGCTCAAGTGGTCTTACACTTTATGACATCTGTTATTTTTAGCGTCCCGGGGGCGGAGCGGACGGAAAGAAAGGAAAAGACAGGATTTAGTGCAAAAGTGATTTATTATGTACAAGTGGGCAGAACAAACAGACGATAAACAACAACAACAACAACAACAACGTCAGAAGAGCGAGAGAAAAAAACCGCACGAGCGGCGGGCGGAGCGCGAGACATGCGGACTAGTTTAAAAAAAAAAAACGCAAACATCTCCACTTCAACCAACCCAAACCCGCCGACAACGCGCCCAGGGCACAGAAAGGAGCGTCACGTGACGGTCTTACCTGTCCGCTTCCCCTGAGTTAAGACCAGGTTTAACCGGGACAAACCGCAAGTCACACGAGACGGAAAAAGCGAAAACGACGCAGAGCCGCCATCCGGTTTAAATCCTGCCGCCGTGACTCCTATTGGGCGGGACGCGGGTTGTGACGACACCAACGATTATGATTGGCAGGATGACGGACCAGTGGTGGCGGGGAATCTGTAAGCAGGTAAACACGCCGACAAAGACAGCAGAACACACGTCGGGACGTAACTTTCCGCACCGTAGGAACGTGTCATCTAAACCAACCACCGTTTTTCTTCATCTCAGAAATCATACGACCTCCAGTCCTTTCCGGGGTCAAGTTTCATCGCCTGGCAAGCGGTGACTCTGGGACAGGCGACAGGTTCCGGCCCCCTGCGGCGCTGCCCGGGATAAAACGATTAATGACGACGATGACGGACGATCGTTTATCCTGCGCATTGTTCTCTAAGATTTCACATCTCATAGCTCATTTTCCACCAGCTAATGTTTTCTTTGTACAGTAATGAGTCACAAATCCTCCGGGTGGGGTCAGGAAATCTGTTTCAACTTCAAAACCTGAACCCAACGTTCTTACAGTAAGGAACGCTTCAAAAATGTCGAAATCGCACGACATTCTCACTCCGCTGTATGTAGGTCATTGCATAAATTGAGATTGAGAGTCAAACAGGCAACAGACCAAATACGGGCTTTTTTTTTTTTAAACTCCCTGAAGGACGTCCTCAGAGAATATGATCCTTGTCTGAGCACCACTGCAGCAGCTGCTTTCCATCGTAATAGGAGGGCAGCTCTGCAGAGGTGCAGCGATCAAAACGCGAACCCAGCTGGTTTGGAGATCTGATGCGGCGCCGACTTCTTCGGGAGCAACGCGGCGAGACGACTCTTTGCGGACGCCGACAGAGAAAGGCGTCGGCGGGAAGCGACCGGTCACGTCGAAATCCTCGGAAGATGCCGGATTCCCGACCCCCCCCGCCCGGGCCTGTCTGGAAGAACGTAGTGAAGAACGGAGAGCGGCTGAAGGACGCCGGACCACATCTCACCTGCCGCTGTACGACTCTTGACTGAAGCGTCTTCACAGTTGAAAATGGAAAACTCGCACGTTGGGTCCCCACCATTTGTTTGTCCCCAGTGGTTAAAGCCAATTGGGTCGAATCTCAAAGCTCAGGTTCTGCCCTCACCAGGTGGTGCTGGTTTTGAGACCACTTGCTTCCAGTATCATGGTGTTTGCAGTGATCTATCCATTTGTGCAGTTGTAGAGGAGCAAACCAGGGCTGCTATTTTGCTTAAGGGAACAACAGCAAGGGGTGGGATTTGAACCCCTTTGAAGTTCTCCATGTACAAAGGCAGCAGCTCCAACATCTATGCTCACTGGATCTTAAATGTTCAGTGGAGTTGTGTAGATGCGACTCAACCCTCCAGAACTCATGTGACCCAACAGTCTCACCAGCGTCCATCAGCAACTGGGTGAATTTATTGTATTTTTGTGTTATAATAAGTGGAAACATCAAGTGTGAAGCGTTGGATGATATGAGGAATGAAGATTTCACCAGGACCTCATCTGGTCCTGTATAGTTATAATACATTTTAAATATTTGAAAATGCATTTTCAGGACAACTGAGCCAGCCTGATCATCCAGGTCCTGCTTGATCGGGATGCGACACTCCAGGGGGTGGCAAGAAGTTTGATTTATTATTTTTTTCCCTCTGTGATGATTCAAGAAGAGCATTGGATGAAACTCAAAAACTCGTTTCTAACAAACATCACAATCCACTAACAGTACAACTTAAACCTTCAATGTGAAGCTCTCAAACCGAACCACTTCAGCTGTTCTTGTCAGTTTCTGCTCCTCCTAAAGAAGGGAAGCGAGAGCTGTTAATAAAGACCTCGACCGGGACAAAGCAGTGCCTGACACGGCTGCGGATCCTGACCGCGAACGAAGACGGGACCTCGCACCATTCGGGCAGAAGAGTGCAGGAGGCCTGTACCCTCGACAGGACGTCTTCATCAAAGCGGCTTCCCGCTGGCTCCCTCCACCATAATCCCATTAAACCCACATCAGGTTGCACTTCTGTTTCACTCTCTCCTCCTCCCTCGGCTGCCTTCTCTCCCGGAGCAGCTTCCCTCTGCCCACCTTGCGCCCCACAGCTTCACGTGGCGTCTCCGCCGACCAAACATCAGGCATTTTCAAATTAGGCTTATTATTTTAAAGGCAAACGTGGTTATGGAGAATTAAAATGGATGGTTTCTGCATCTGAGGTGGAGACTTCAAGTAAAACGTTTAAAGAGAGGAACCTTTGTGGCTTGAAGATGAAGATGGGAACCTATGGGGACTGAACATGAAGATGGGAACCTTTGTGGACTGAAGATGGGAACCTTTGTGGACGGAAGACGGGAACCTTTGTGGACGGAAGATGGGAACCTTTGTGGAATGAAGGTGAAGATGGGAACCTATGGGGACTGAACATGAAGATGGGAACCTTTGTGGATTGAAGATGAAGATGGGAACCTTTGTGACTTGAAGATGGGAACCTATGGGGACTGAACATGAAGATGGGAACCTTTGTGGACGGAAGATGGGAACCTTTGTGGAATGAAGGTGAAGATGGGAACCTATGGGGACTGAACATGAAGATGGGAACCTTTGTGGATGGAAGATGGGAACCTTTGTGGACTGAAGATGCATATAAAAGATGGTTGAACGACAGTGGAGAAAACTTACTGAAACTGCACGTGCAACACAACACAAACTGGTCGTATGTTTAATAACAGCAGACAAACACAACCGATGGATTAAAAGTGTGGAAATCCTCCAAAGGCTAAAATAAAGAGCAGTGGGTTTCACCGCATTCATGGTCCTCCTCAGTCAAACACCCAAAGTTCTGACGTCTGAATTACATATTTTACTTTGTCACAGCTTCATTTTCCCGGCTCCGTGTCGCCGCTGCAGGCAGCACCCCGCTTGCTAACCCTGAATTACCGTAGTAAAACATCCCCGCTGTAACACGGCCCTGAGCTGCTTTGGACAAAATGTCAGCCAAGCGACTGAATAAAACTTCCCTTTGAAATGGGAATAAATAGAGTGTTTAGGTGAACAGAACCCCCGAATCGACCGAAGATGCCGAGACCCCGTGGGGGCTGCAGGTGAGGGTCCCCCGGAGGCTGTAAGAGAGGAAATTCTAATGAAATAAAACAGCTCTGCAGCACCTTCCCCCAGAGCCCATTAACGTGGCAGATGTGAAATTAGCTCGCGGACGGAGGACGGAGGATGGAGGACGGAGGACGGAGGACGGAGGACACCGTGGGCTCTGAACAGCCTCGGATGGAGCTCACATCTGACCGAGGATTACAGCTCCTTCTAACTGCTAGATCTGAACGTTTAACCGCTTCCACTGAACGAGCACTTGTGTGTAACCGTCCGGTTACACGGCTCATCTTCTCGGTCGCCTGGGACTCCACAGACCAGGGTGCGAGACTGCTGACGCGCCCCTTCGCCACCCTGCCGCGTGAATATAAACACGAACGAGGCGCAACCCGGGTTCGAGAGACTCCGGGGTTTTGCGGCAGCAGATGGTCGGAAATTGCAGCTCAGACTCGTTCCAGGGGCGGAAACCCGGGCATCTCGTGGGCCTCCAGTTTCCCCAAATCTGGTCTGAAAGCCTAAACCGGTCTTCACGGGGGGCAGCAAGTCAAGAAGAAGCGATGATGCTGCAAAGCAGGACCTTCTGCCACATCCGCCCTTTCCCATCTCAGATGAGTCTCAGGTGTCGTTCGTATGTAGTTTTGCTGCACACGGCCGCTGGGCTTCTGCCTCGCCGCCCTTCTCCTGCTCCCAGTCGGTCTTCTGCTCGCACTTCTCACCTCCCGCCTTCAGGAAGGACTCAAATTTGGCTTTGAATCTTAAACCCTCAATAATCCACCGCTTCAGAACAGCCTTCTTGTCAAGATGCAAAGCACTTTGTTAGATAAGCAGCAAATATCAGGGACGTTACCGTGTGTTTTATAAGACCCCAGATGCGGGCTTTTTGGGAGACCACCTGTTTATACAAACGAGGGTCTGTTTCGCACGCGATCAAACGGCGCAGCTTCACAGGTGTCGGCGGAAAATATTCGGCCGCAGTTTGCGCCAAATAACCTCGCCGGCCGGGGACGACGGCCGACTCCCCCCTGCGGCGCCTGAAAAACAGGGGACTGATATTAGAGGAAATATTTTTAATATTCTCGGACGGATCGACCCGGCGGCGTCGGCTGCGCGCTGCACGGCCCTCGTTCCGCTGGACTCTGTCTGATGAAACCCAGCGAGGTCTCGGAAAAAGGGCTTCAGCGTAATCATTTTTAAAAATTAATTAAAAATAATAATAATAATGATGTCTCTGCAGCCGGCTGTCAAGTTTAAGCGGATGTCATGGGTGTCGGATAACTGTCCCACTGTCACCACTGACTGCGGTTCCATCCCTGGAGTCCAACCCAGGTGGTCTTTAAAATCCCATCATGCTCTTCACCCAGAGAACATGGGAGGGGGCGTCTGTGTTACGCTCCACCCCGGTCCAGGCTGCGCCGGGCGACGTGTTTCTATCTTAGGTTTCGCTTGTCCGCCAGATGTGTCCTCGGCGAGAGACCCCCCCCCCCCCCGGACAAGGAGAGCGGAGCCGCTGGGGGTCGGCTTTTTCACGCACACGCGGCTCCTGTCCAGCACGCTGGGGGGCGGTTATATACACATAACAGCGCGCGTCCCCCCGGCCTTCATCACCCAGCGGAAGACCCTCAGGCGCTGCCTCGTGGGAGAACCTCTTGGGCGTGTAAAGCGACGTCGGAGAAGAAAAGAGCGGCGATGTCGATGGCAGTTTCCTTCTCGCTTCGTTGTGTTTATTGTGCGACTCGTCGATTTTAACACTGTGACTTTTTCCTGGTTTGTCAGAAAAGCCACTGGACTCCGGTAATTTCTGGAACGTGGAGCGCAAGTTATCTCGGCCCCGCGGTGGAGCGCTTGACTGAGATGTTTGACGAAGAGGCGATAAGTCAGATGCAGACAAGCGGCGAAGTGTCACCTCACCTCCCCGTCACACAAAGAAAAACGCCGAAGCCTCTGGCTGCACTGATCCCCCCGCTGCTGCCATTAGATGAAACACGTCGACGGGAAGGACTCAAGTGGGGGGGGGGCACGATAGCGTAATCTGTGTGTCGGCAGCGTGGAGCTACAGGCTGCTTCTCCCGAACCTCGACAACCAGCACAAGCTATTGCACGATCCCCCAATTTTTGATTGATCTGGACAAGTTTGTTCTGCCACTTGTCACCAGTGTGACTCAGTTTCCTCCAGCACTGTTGACACCGTCACTTTTCAGGCTTCTGACGCGTCTTTTTCTCATTATGTTACTTTGTGAACGTGGCTTCACTTAAAACCAGAGTTTAAGAAAGAGCACAAAGAAAAAGGTGAACCATTAACAACACCACCACTGACCACCTCCCACAGTATTATCACCTCCACCACCACTGACCACCTCCCGCAGCATCACCACCACCACTGACCACCTCCCACAGTGTCATCACCTCCACCACCACTGTCCACCTTCCACAGTATCATCACCTCCACCACCACTGACCACCTCCCACAGCATCATCTCCACCACCACTGACCACCTGCCATAGTATCATCTCCATCACCACCACTGTGCTCTGTGGTCCAGGAGAAGCTGCATTTTGTTCACTTATCTACACAAATGCAGAATGACAACCAAGGTGAACATGGACCTTGAAATGAAGAAGAGATGTCTGATAGCTCCATGCCTCAGTGCTGCAGGGTGACCTCTGTAGATAACCTGCTCACCCTCCTGCACCTTCTCCACCATTACCCTCTTGCTTTGCACACAAGTGAGTCCTCAGATGTTTCTGATCACAGTTGCCCTTCTCGCAGTGGAATCCCTTCAAGGAGGGGGTTCCAGAACTGCGATGTCCTCAGCCGCCCCTTCCAGAAACCTCTGCCCACCGCAGCATCAAGCAGCTGCACACTCTGTTATGGAAATTCGCCCCGATGTAATTGCCCAGTGAGCTCAGTGCCAGCCATCATTTCACACGTTAATGTGCATCTGGGCCGGGAGCAGGAGCACACGGCTGAATATGGAAATTGACCGCCAATCATCTCTAGCTACTGCTCTTCAAGCCTCAGCCCTTATTGCCATCCATTCGCACCTTTATTCCACCCTGGAAGTTGCAGTCCTCTGAAGTTCTTATCCAAAGTCTGGAGGAGGTTTCCTGAAAAGGTGTTTTACGCAGTTAGAAAAGTGTAGAGGAAGTGACCTTTAGATCCAGGCTTCTATGTTCAGTTATACTGCTGAGGACAACACTGTGTATGACAGTGAAGCTCAGTCAAGTGATGTTGACAGTGAAGGTGACCTGGTCTCCGTAGAAGGGGGTCATTGTGTTGGTCTCATTGCTGGTCTCAGTGGTGGGGGGGTCAATAATCTGCGCTTGAGGGTCAAAGAACCTCGAGCAGAACAAGTGGGGACAGTGGGAACAGTGTAAATGGTGATGATGAGCTGCAGACATGGAGCAGCTGGGTTCAACATCTCTTGACCAAAAAGCTAAGGACAAGCGATGAGTTTTATGAAGCGATTTAAAGGCGACTCAGAAGGGGAGTTTCTGGCATCACCAGTTTAGATTCTGAAGCTGAGATGTTCTACAGCTAAAGGTGCCTCCTGCTGCTGCGATCTTAACAATTGTAATGTTTCTCAGCTGAAGGATCCAGTCAAAGCTGGAGCTCGAGAGCAACAGCAGCCGTGTTTTTACACCGTTACTCTGCTCCAGCAAAAAATACCGTTCTTTACCTCCGTTTTCAGGCCTAACTTGTGCCAACATGGGGGTGACCGTGGGCCAGAAATGAAAATATTTCCTGCTGAAACGTATTTATTAATTCACTCATCAGGTTATTAGCTGTTAATTTAGTTATTTGGTTATTAATTCGATGATTAACTGCTGGTCTCCTGGCATTTTCACGCACAAAGGTGTCCAGAGTCAAGCGGAATGGAGCAAAAAACAAAAACATCCGGTGAGAGGCAGCTCTGTGGGGGGAAATGCCTTGTTGGAGAGGGAGGTCAGAAGAGATCAGCGAAACGGGATGGAGCTGACAGGAAGGCTGCAGTAACTCAAATAAACCCTCTTTACAGCAGCGGTGGCCAGAAAAGCATCTCTGAACACGACACGTCCAACCTTGACTCAGATGGGCTACATCAGCAGAAGACCACATCGGGTTCCACACCTGTCAGCCAAGAACAGGGGGCTGAGGCTACGGTGGACGTCGGCTCCCCAAAACTGGACAGGCAAAGGTTGGAAAAATGTCACCTGGTCTGATGGATCTCGATTTCTGCTCGGATGGGGGGTCAGAATTTGGTATAAACAGCATGAAGCCACAGACCCAACCTGCCTCGTGTCGTCAGGTGAGGCTGGTGGAGGAGGTGGGATGGTGGTGGTGGGGGGTTTCTCGGTCCATGTTGACCCCCTAATACCAATCAAGGATGTTCTGAACGTCACAGCCGCAAATTGGCCACAATTTTCAAATCTTTTAATGGCCACTTCCAGCGTGATGATGCACCCTGTCCAACAGCACAAGTCACCTCAACGGGGTTCCATGAACATGGCGATGAGCTCAGTGAACTTCAGTGGCTTCTGAGTCACCAGATGTGAGTCCAGTAGAGCAGCTTTGGGATGCTGACACTCAGTCAGGTTAAGTATGATTTTGTATGTATGAAGAGTGATAGAATGCAGTATATTTACTCTCTATCAAACCTGTGTTGCTACGGAGACTCGTCTTGTGGCCGGGACACGTCTCAAGGTTGTTATCCATGGCAGCCTATGATGTGAGATCTCAGCCAGGGAGCTGAACCCCCCAAACACCTGTCCCCGTGTTCACCGATGTCTTGCTCATTAGGCGTCTCCGGTGAGGTGACGCCATGACCCAGAACACAGCTTCGGCTGCTGCGGGCCGTTGCCTTCGGTAGGGCATCTCTTCTTCTGAAGGCAGGTTCAAGTCCCAGTGGGGGTCCAACCGTCAGCCTCAGGCGAGACGTGTCCTCCCAACACTTCTGCACAACGTCCACCTGAGGTCTTCTTCAGCCATCAGGTATAGATTCATTTCTGAATTAGAGGAAATAGATCTTTGGCTGCATAGATTCCTGCACATCATGCAGCTGCGTAGGATTGACCTTTAAAAGCAGAAGATAAACTCCTCACAGCCATCACGAGCATCTTATCCGACAGCTGAAATACCGGCAGTTAGGAGCTCGCAGGCTCTCTTGTCACTCTACAGGAACCGTTTCGGGCGTCTGTGGGATGCGGTTTGGACTGTAATGATGTTGTTGATGGGACACTTGAAAGCTTCTCCTGCCTTTATGTAACATTACAGATGATCTGGAGGACTCTTGGCGCGGATGATAATGGCTAATTCTGTCATTAATATAATGGATCTTGGTGCTGGACTCGGTTAAGCGTCTACCACAGATGGTCACTGAGCGAGGGCTTTCACACCAGGGCTGAGTGCTTTGCTTTGAATATAAATAACTCCTCTTCTGAGCTCTTTGGAAGCTGATGAGACTCTGGCTAATTCTACAAAAAAAAAAAACAACCGGCCCAGCAAGGCATCTCCTTTCGGTTTTAAATGTTGGAAATGTCCACCGCTGCGTGACGCAGGGGACGTGACAGATGCCCGACTCAGGTGGCCACCAGTTCTGTTTTTTTTACAGAACTTGTTTACGTTCTTGCAGATGCCAGAAAGGAGAAGAAGAAGGTGCTGGTGGTGCTGAGAAGGAAAAGGGCAAGAAAATAGGTGTGAATCACAGTGTGTGTTTTCTAAACAAATACCACAGCCGCCCCACAGCGGGTTGTGATCAGTATCAGGAAATCAACTGAAATTAGTGGCACTAAACTGCATCTCACTGCTGTTTCTACTGACAGACACATCTGCGGTGTCTCACCACCATCGGTGGAGACAAGAGACGTAGGTGGATGCAGTTTCATCACACGTTGGAACATGTAAAAACCCACCATTAAATATGTCAGTTGTTCTACAAACGTATTTTCCTGACCGGATCAATGCATAACTTTTCCTTCTCTGAATCATAGCATCAACACATTTTGTTCCCTCGTGCGCTTTCAGCATCTGCTGTGGCGTCTCAGTTCTGCCGCTTTTCACAGGACGTCACACAGCCGGGTTCAGCGAGGCCTCTGCAGACACGAGGAGGGGTTGAGCTGAAGCTGTGGGAGGTGTTGGTGATGGTGGAGATGGTGGAGATGGTGGAGACAGTGACAACAATGGAGATGGTGGAGACGGTGGAGACAGTGGCGATGATGGAGATGGTGGAGACGGTGGCAACGATGGAGATGGTGGAGATGGTGGAGATGGTGGAGACGGTGGAGACGGTGGCAGTGGGGGCCCACAGGGGTCTGCCACGCCACTACAGTCCATCAGTTGCACAAAGTACTTTGCTCCTGGTCATCAGGCTGCATGAGAAGCTCAGAAAAGCCTGGGCTGCGGTTCGCGTTGCCTGCCTGACAGCGCTGCTCCGCCGTGGAAATCGCTGCAGTTTAATCACTCAACAGATCTAATTAGTCTCTGAAGAGCTCGGCTGGTGCTGAAAGAAAGAGCCTCGCCGGGCTCCTCGCCGGGCTCCTCGCCGGGCTCCTCGCCGGGCTCCTCGCCGGGCTCCTCGCCGGCTCTCTGACGACACTCTCCTGTCAATATTCACAAGGAGACAAATGAATTGTCACCACCGAGCGGAGAGCAAAACGCCCGTCTCGGTCGCCGGGGAAACAGGGACTCGGCCCTGCCTGTGCTCCCCGTCTTTTGCACGTCTGCGTTCCACGCTGCGAGCTGTTCGCAAAGCGTAAACATTAGGGGGCACTTTTATTCCCTAGTTGTTACAGTGCAGACCCTCTGCAGCCACGCCTGCCGAACCCGCGTTTCTTAGCTGACGTGGAAGACGCCCGGCCGGCTGCTCGCAGCGAGACGGGAGACGCACGGCGGAGGGTCCTCTGACGGAGGCCCCAGACTCGGCCTTCGGCGAACCTACATTTAAAAGTGACCTTTCCGAGGCCACGTGGGGGGTTTTCTGACAGGTCTCAACAGAAACGCCGCCGCGTGCTGCATCTCGCTGTTGGAAACCAGACACTTATTGAATTTTTTTAACCTTTATGTGGAAGTTTTTGGACAGTCTGAGTGGACGGATGCAGACGCCACGTCGGGCCCCAGGCGGAGCGAAGACGGGCAAAGGAATGAAAACAGACAAAAACCACTGGTGAAAACCGAGTGAAGTGCTGTGATTTTCTCCCCTGTGCCGCCTTCCCCGGGTTGATGATCCGGGGCGGAGCTCTGGAAGCCGGCGGGGGTCCGGACAGCGGAACTGCCATCATCCGGGCGTCGCCTTACAGCCGTAATAATTACCCGGATCGCGCGCGAGCAGCTCAGCCTCCCCCGGGGGGCGGCAGGTTGAGTGCTGCTCCGAGCTGCTCGGTTTGCATCGCCGCCGTTAAGACAAACCTGCTGCTGACAGCGAATCGCTGTGAGAGTTGATGACATAACGCTGAGAGCCGTTTGGGACGAAGGTGTCAGAGGTTAAAATAAAGGCAAAAAAAGAGGAGCAGGTGGCGCAGGGACCGAGCAAAGCCGTGGTGGCGCCTGCTGCTCGTCCCACACAGGGCAGATCCCCGGCCTGATACCGCTGGAGCTCGGAAGCGCATCGGTCCCGTTTCCATGGTACCCAGGCTGGACACCTGCCCTGATTCGTGGTCTTGTTTTCGTAGCTGTGTGTCCGTGACAGACAGTCACCAGGTCCTCGGGGTGGGACCTCAAGCCATCGTGATACAATGAGCGAACCTTCGCTTTGCAGCTTCTAGCGACTGTAGCCACGTCACGAGCGGCTGCATTGTCTTCCTTAGCTGTAAATACAGTTTTCTACCCAGAATGCCCACCGGCAGGGGAGGGGGGGGGGTGGAAAAATGATACTTTCAGGCTGGGAGTTGAGCTAAAATTATACACTGTGATGAAAAAAAATCGTAATTTTCCAGCAGCCTGATGGGTGTCGATATAAAATGACATCACTAATGTCACTCTTTCCGCTTTGCTCCCTCCTCACACGACAGCTTGTCGACACGACTTGCTCTCCTTAGCCGTCCGGTCACGACCGACTGCCGGGGGTCTGGATCCTGTGCCTCCGGCAGAGGGCCGGACCCCCCGGGGTGGGAGCTGAACAGTCCCCTGCGAAGCGCCGTTCTGCCGCTCTGGGACGGTTTTCCACCGACAGCACAGATGAGCTACTTTTGGAAGTATTTCGCTCCCGTTTCGTTCCGCTGTTTAAACCCGGGTCTTTTCCAGGTTCGCCGTTGATCTTCGGCCCGAGGTAAACCCACCATCCAAGGTTGTGGCGGGGGGGGGTCCTCATTTTCAGCCCTCCAGAGGGAGCTGGAGACGCTTTCTCTCTTCATCCTGAACAGATGCGGTTTGCTGGGATTGTAACTCATTCCCAGCACCACCACGACAAACATCCCGACGCCTTTTAACCCCGAAGCGGGTATTTAAAACATCACCCAAAACACGAGGAATATCTATGTCTGTCAGGTGGGGGGCAAACCTGAGCCCCCGTGGCCTTCAGCTAAATGGTGGTTATTTATTCAAGCTGGTGAGGAAACGGAGGAAGAAAAGCCTCCAAATGCAGAGTCTCGCTGACAGCATCAGTGTGAAACTGGATGGGAAGAGGAGAAGTTCCACGCGGTCCGTGCTGTTTGTGTCTGTAGTTCTGCCGTCAGATGGGGCGTCTGAGGGGCAAACGGGAGATGATCGGAGATCCGGGGGGCGGATCGGGCTTTTCTCACAAACTTTGTTTCGCTCCTGTCTTCTGAGGACAGTTTTTGAATGAAGTTCTAAGGGGGAGGAGCACGTCCTGCGGGGGTCAGAGGGACAGGTGGTGTAGCAGGTATCGGATTTGGGGTCGCTGTTGATGGATGGAGGTGGTTCTCCTCTGGCTGCTGGAGAAGTTCTTCTTCACCCCCCCCCCCGTTTCATTTCAAGTCTCGCCCTGTTGATGTTCCTCACAAAACTTCATTACTGTTTAAAGTGACGGAGCTGATGTTTCCACTGTGTCAGCACAGTGGCAAACGGCAGAAAATGTCGCAGGTCTGAATCAGGTCGCGGGTTTGGCTCCAGACGCTCCGTTTTCCTCCCACAGTCCAAACACGTGTGTTTCCTCAAAGCGGTCGCACTGAAAAGCCCCACGTGCGCGAACGTGCAAATGTGCGTGTGGCTGTGGTGGGACCGACCACGACAGCGTCTGTCGCTGGGAGCGAAAGGCTGAATGAGCTTAAGCGTGTGGCACGTGTCCCTGTTGCGGGGACCTGCGGTAAAACTCCTGACCGTGGTAAAAGCGCCGCGCTGTTTGTGTGGAGACATCAGCTCTGTGTTTCCTCCCTCACTTGGCTGGAAACAGCATCTGGGCACTTCATACCTGGCAGCGAGATCCAGCAAATTATTTTCCTGTGACGTCCAGCTTGGCTGAGGGTTATTTACCAGCCGCATATTAATATTTGATGCGTTGCCTGTAGATGAGATTCTCCATCCCTTATTAGACCCTCAGCCTCTCCTCCCGACAGCTGGGTTCCACCGGGCTGCGTCTGTCAGGCCTGGAGAACGATCTCCTGCCCGGGAGTCCACCTCGACCGGCACTGCTCCGGTCCTCCGACAGAATCCCCGACACGCAGGGCAGTCGGACCGCAACTGGAATGTTCTCCTCTAACCGGCCGCCTGTTTGCCATCAGGACCCCTCGGCCAGGGGGCCGGTGGTTGAGAGTCTATTTGGGAAACAGGGTTTGTCGCTGAGCAAAGTGACACTCAGACGCACAGAGTCACCAACTGGCCAGAAACGCGTCTTCGGACTGTGGGAGGGAACCCACGCAAATGTCCAGAGGACGTGTGAGCACACAGGAGCCGGGGAGGTGTGACGCCCCAGCGCTGCCCGCAGCCATTCGGAAAGACCGTGAGCTCTTCTTCAGGGGAAATGGTTTGTGGCCCCCAAGGGGGTCCAGGCTACGAGTCACAAGAAGAAGTAGATCTGAACCTGAGAGACCTCCTGAGCAACCATGGGGGGGAATCCATCAGAGTCAAGAATAAAGAAAATGTTACTGACCGACACCCTTACAGAGCAGGTGCACGAGGAGCTCGACATGAAGACGTCGGGGGCGTCTCTCTCCGCACCTCCAGCAGCCCGGGGGGGCGACGTGCCGCCAGGCCTGTGATCTGTGTCCGTCCGCCAGCGCCGGCTTTGATCCACCTTCGCAGAGCAGGAAAATGGGGTTGATGATATGGAAAAAAACAGGTCTGGATTCACTGGAAGTTTTTTTTTTTTAACAATTTGTCTGTTTTAAAAAACTTTATTTGGAGACAAAGAACCATTTCCTTCAACATGGGATCTGTGCTGTATGTCGAGACCATGAAAAGTGCAGGAAGGGGGGGGTTAAACTGGGAGAACTTCTGGTGAACGTCAGTGAAGTTCTCCCACCTCTTGTACACAGACTTAAAGGGGGGTGCAATATATTTTGTGTAAATTGTATATAAATATCCACCCCTGTCTTCAATATTGACTCATCCTGGGGGGGGGGGGTCACAGTGGTCTGGATCCTATCCTGGATGCACAGCCCACCCCCCACACACACCCCCAAATTGCATGCTGTTGGAGTGTGGGAGGCAACCAGAGCAGCAGATGGAAACCCACTTAGACACAGAGAGAACCTTCAAGCTCCGCGTTGGGGGGGGCAGACAGCGAGAGACCTTCAGGTGATCCGAGGTGGAGACAGCAGACCTGAGGTTCTAGGTACAGCGTTTATGTGCCGGACGTGCTGCTTCACAGCACCGGCACAGTGTGGGTTTAGATCCTCCTCAGGGTGTGTGGGGGGGTTGGATGTTCTCCCAGTATCTGTCCAGGTTCACCACTCACTCTACACTGGCTGATGGGTGATCCTGACCCGGGGGAGTGGTTAAGGTGATGGGTGGATGGATATTTACTCCTCTAACTAGTAACAGTTACATTTTCTTCTGTGCAAATTACTTTGTTGCAAAAGCTGTTTTGTTTCTGAGAAGTCAGAACATCCCTCGCATGAAGATATGATCGCAGCGAGAGAGCGAGTGCCACTTTTCCAACTTTTCTTTTTTTGTTTTTAAATCACGTCTTAAGTTAATTTCGACATCTTGTTTATTAGATTCTCTGGGTTTATAAGCAGGGCTCTTCCTGGCGGGTTGCTGAGTGCAGCGGCCGTCTGCTGGGGCTCATTATTCCGTCCGTCTAATGGCGGCTGTCAGAAGCCACAGACGCCGGCGGCCCCTCGCGCTTTCATGGACCCCGGGCAGAAACGGCGGGTGACGTCAGAAAAGGCAGCGTTTAATCCACGCAGCACAACTTCCGCCCAGCAAAGCTTCCACCCAGCAGAACTTCCGCCCAGCATCTTTCACCCAGCAGAGCTTCTGCCCAGCAGAAGTTTTACCCAGCAGAGCTTCTGCCCAGCAGAAGTTTTACCCAGCAGAACTTCTGCCCAGCATCTCTTTCACCCAGTAGAACTTTCACCCAGCAGAACTTCCACCCTGTAGAACTTTCACCCAGCAGAACTTCCACCCTGTAGAACTTTCACCCAGTAGAACTTCCGCCCAGCAGAAGTTTTACCCAGTAGAACTTTCACCCAGTAGAACTTTCACCCAGCAGAACTTCTGCCCAGCAGAAGTTTTACCCAGTAGAACTTTCACCCAGCAGAACTTCCGCCCAGCATCTTTCACCCAGCAGAACTTCCACCCTGTAGAACTTTCACCCAGTAGAACTTCTGTCCAGCAGAACTTCCAGAGAGGCGGGACTTTCCGCCACTCACCTGATCTCAGTGGAGCCATTTAAGGTGCTGATAGATGTCTGCTGGGACACTGGAGGATACGAGAGGTTTGAAAAACGCCAGAGATTTCTATACATCTTCTGCCTCGTCACACAGAGGAAATGATTTCTTTTGCCCCCCCATCATATGCTACTTGTCACTCAGCTCAAATTTGAGTTCCGATACAGAAATAAACCCTTGATCTATTAGAAGATGGGGAAACTGTGGCCAATTTGTGGCTGTGACATTCAGAAGATCCTTGATTGTTGTTAGGGGGTCAACGTGGGCCGAGAATCCCCCCCTCCACCATCACTCCACCACCACCAGCCTCACTTGTTGCCATGAGGCAGGTTGGATCTGTAGCTTCATGTTGTTTACACCAAATTCTGACCCCCCCATCTGAGCAGAAACCGAGATCCATCTGTCACGCCCCCTGGTCCGGTCTCCTGCTACCTGTCCCGCCTCCTCTGTCTATTGGTTCATCTCACCTGTCTATCATCTACTCACCCCTATATATACTTGTGCTGGCTCCACATGTCAGTGAGAAGTATTGCCATGTCCTATTCGTGTGTACTGAGTGTTTCTCCTGTTAGCTTCTCTGGTTTATGACTTGCTTTGTTTCCTGGATTTCATTTGTCCTTTACTCTTGTTTGTCTCATCGCTTGTTTTGGACTGATTCCTGGTTTTGACCCACGCTTGTCTTGTGACTACGACTTTGGAACAACTTCTAACGTTAAACAGAGTTCTTCACTTTACGCCTGCACACATCTGTGCCCTTACTACCATCAGGCCAGGTGACGTGTTTCCAACCTTTGCCTGTCCAGTTTTGGGGAGCCGATGTCCACCTTAGTCTCAGCCCCCCTGTTCTTGGCTGATAGGAGTGGAACCCGATGTGGTCTTCTGCTGATGTAGCCCATCTGAGTCAAGGTTGGACGTGTCGTGTTCAGAGATGCTTTTCTGGCCACCGCTGCTGTAAAGAGGGTTTATTTGAGTTACTGCAGCCGTCCTGTCAGCTCCAACCCGTCTCGCTGATCTCCTCAGACTTTACCCACTGCGCTGCTGCCACGATTGGCTGATCCGATAATTGTGTAAATGAACAGGCGTTCGTAATAAAGTGGCTACACACACACACACACACACACACACACACACACACACACACACACTGGGCCACTTTATTTATTTATATATGGTTTTTGTGAGGTGGTAAATAAGTGTTGTGTCCATGTGTCAGGTGAGCTGATACCGCCACACAGCTTCAACTCACCTGTTCCCCACATGTGAAACTTTTACCCTTTTTTACCACCATCCAGTTTCCCAGCCCTGTGCCCATTGCTTCTGGAACAGACTGCTCCCTCCAAACCCCCACCACCTTCCTCAGGATGAGCAGTTCACCAAACTGGAAGGATGGATGGAAGGATAGAAAGACAGAAGGATGGAAGGATGGTTGGATGGATGGATGTTGGAGGGAAGGATGAAAGGTTGGATTGGTGGGCAGTTGAACGGATGGATGTTATGTTTCCTGTGAAGCTCAGGTGTGTCGGGTGTCGGTGGAGAGACAGGTTTCTGTTCGGTTTTGCTCGTGTCGTTTTGGGGCTGAGATTGATGTTGTGTTCTGTTGCTATGAGACAGCTGCTGAACTGCTGCCTGAGGAGATACGACTTCATCATCTGGGGGAAAAATTGTCCATGCAGAGCTGGAGAAATTAGACTCCAGCAGAAGGTGATTGAAGTTATGGAAACCATGCCGGTGCTGCCCTGACTGCTCAAATCCTCACACACGCTTGGGGTGAAATGTTTATTGTTAGCTTGTGTTTAGCTGTCTTTGTCCAGGTCGTCCAAAGGAGCAGGAAACCAGGACTTTACCTGGAGATCCCTGACCTCTGTTTCCACTGCCTCACGGGCGCGTTTGCTCCGTTGATGGGTTGAAGTTCCTTCACGGATGTCGAAAGCTTCACATCGCGGTGACGGCCGGAGGTAGTTTGACGGTGTGAATCTAACACCCTCCTCACCCTGGTCACAGGTGTGTGGTGAACACAGTAAAACCTGGATTATTGCTCTCGGTGTGTTGAGAAGTGGAGCTTCGTGAAGCAGCACAACAGGAGCCTTTAACGCCGTGTGTCGCCATCGGTGTTACGGCAAAAATGCCTAAAAACTTTGATACAATAAGTATAAAATGCTAAAAAACTTTCAGAAATGTTACTGTATCAAATGCAAAATGCTAGAGAATTATGACTTAATATAAAATGATTTTAAAAAACTACAAAAAATGTTATATCAAATAGAAAATGCCAAAAAAATTTAAAATGCTGAAAAAAGCTTTAAAAAATATCAAATATTAAACGCTAAACAAATTTCAAAATCCGTTGTTTGGCTGTGGGTTCGAATCCCGCGGTCTTGTGTCAGTACTGCTTTCTCTCGGTGCTCTGGTTTCCTCCCACAGTCCAGAGACACGTGTTTCAGGTTAATGAGACACTAACGTGACCTCCGTGTGTCTGTGTGTGTGTGTGTGTGTGTGTGTGTGTGTGCGTACGAGAGAGACATGGGCTCTAGTCCACCGCGACCCTCCCCAGGTTTCAGCAGTTAATAACCGGCGATTTTCCAAATATTTCTGGAAATTTTGGCAAAACGCGGTAAATTATGAAGAATTCGTCAGAGAGGTAAAACGTGGTGAAATGTGGTGATTCTGACGTATCACCGCAGGGACAGACGACGCAGCAGCTCCGTTTCCCTGGAAACGCCCGAGCGAGTCTCTTGTTCACGCGCCGAACAGCCGGATTCTGCGGTTTTTACATAATTCTCCTTCACTCTCCGATCAGCGGGGGGGGGTCGTCGAGGGGCTGCTGTCCAGCACCGGCGCTCCTGAAAGCTGAAACCCAAAAAGTGGCAACGCGCCCTCCTCCTCCTCGTCGGTGAGCTTCAGGGTTGAAGCTCCACTCTGTCTTCCAAAGTGGCGCTATAACAGCGGCGGGAATCTGATTTTCTCCCGCAAAAGCGGGAAGGAAACGCGGCAAAGCGGCTCCCGCGCGCAACGTTCGCACATCTCGCCCGTCTGATACCCCCAGCGACCAGTGTCACGTTTGAAGGAGAACATCTCCCGCCATTGGTTGCATTTATATGACATCATTTATAATATTCTCCCCCCCCGCGTCGGTGCCCGTAAACTGTAAAGAAAAGAAGGAGATGTTCACATCGCGGCCGAGGAGCGCAGCTGGGAGCGTCGGAACCGCCTCCTGCCTCCTTGCGGGACCAAGTTGGTACCTCGGCTGCGGGGGGTGCGGGTTCGGCTCCTCCGTTCTGGAATTGTCGCTGTGTTAAGAGAAGAAGAGGAGCGATGACAGTAAGTGACGCTGTGAGCGCGGAGCTGCGGGTCTGAAGGCGCAGCGGCGGAGGATCATGCGACATGAGCGGCTCCAACATCACAGGAGCGGACGGAGCGGCGCCCTGGACCCCCAACGGTGAGCGGCGTCCTCGCGCGCGCGTTGGTCCGGCTCCCGTTGCCCTGGCAACGACACTTTTCCGTCGACCGCAAAACTTTTTTTGGACGGCTGACAAATCGCGTAACGACCGCAAACGCGCATCTGATGCGGTTCCGGCAGCTTCCTTACTGCAGACTTTCCAAAAAAACAGAGAAAAAGCCTTCTTCGTTATTATTATTATTATTATTATTATTGTTACTATTTATTATCGGTCAACGGCTTGAACACTGAATTACGCAACGTGGTGCCATAAATGAACTTATTTTCTGTGTCCAGTAAATGCAAGTTTAAAAAGTAATAAATGCATTTGCAGCAAAAAAAGTGCTTTTAACAAATTCCTGGGAAATACGTGATGTTTCGCTCGGGTTATTTGCTCTGTGGTTCTGCGCTCGAGTCCCGCGATGCTGTGCGGGGTCTTTTGCGGTTTGCGGTCGGTTTAGCGCCGGATGCGTTGCTGTCGGGTTACTTTTGTTCTCTGCGAAATGCACCTTTTCCCGGGTCTCGTCGTCTTCTGCCTCCACGTTTTGCGGCCAAATATCCACATAATGCGGGTGAGGCGGTGCGGGATGGGGGGGGGGGGCTTAACATTCGCAACTGCTGTTCAACACGCAGCTTCAAAAAAATAGCAAAACCCTAAACCCCCCCGCAAAGTCGCACTTTTCCTTATTTCAGTTTCTTCGCGTGTTTTTAAACTGTCCTTAAGTTCGCGCCACATTTCCACGGTCACGAGCGGAAAAGTGAGAAAATGGTGAATAATAACGATGAAATGCGGCCACGTTTAGGTTCCCAACTTTCTCCGACCTCCCGCTGCTGCATCTTTGCGTAAAACGGTTTTTATTTTGCTGAAAAAACACAGTAAACATCTGAACTTTGCTTAGTTATTGGCGGCATTAAGAATTTAAGCTGCAGCGTTGAGCTGCTTCAGGGGGCTGAACAGGGGAGGTGATGTGGTGGAGGCGCGAGGGTCCACAGAAGATCCCGAGAGCGGAGCAGGACCTTCGACAAGCCCAGGCTGAGGGAACCAGGCGGCGCCGTCGCTCTGGTCGCCTCAGAACCGAGAGGCCTTTGCACTCGACATCAGACTGACCCTCACAACCTCTCCTCCTCCGCATCCTGCCCCCCTGCATCATCGGACCCCCACGGAAACCCCGCCGTCGTGGTCCGGAAACTGCCGGTTCCCGCAGAGGCATCCATTTTGTCGCTGGCTGTGGTTCCTGGGAAGCCTCAAGAAAATGATGAATGTTAAAGCTGATTGTTAGAAGCCTCACGGGGGTCCGGGCTGCAAAATCGAAGCTGCTGAGTGTCTTCCAGTGAAAAGAGAAGTTACCCCAAGGGGGGGGTCAGCAGGCTAGAACATTCTCTTAAATACTGGTGTGGATAAATGTGTGTATTTCTGCAGGGAAAATAGAAAATGGGAAGGTGGAGTCATGTCGACTTGACGCTGAGACGTCACGAGAGGTTCATGGGGGTTAATCTGCGTGCTGATATAACGGAGCCTCCTGGTTTTTTCCAACACTGTGCAGAACCTCCTCTCCTGTAGATGCTTCTTCACACATCCCTGCCAACTTCAACCTGATGTTACTGTTTAACATTTACTTGCTTGTTGTTGTTCTGGTGACCAACAAGATACCTGAACCCAGACGCTGGGGGTCCCCGTCTGCCACCGGTCAGCCAGTATCCCCGGCTGACCCAATGTCCCCTGCCATGCAGCTCCAGGCATTTTTCAGCGGTGTTTGGGGGTGTGGAAGTTTCAGTGTCCAAGTCTGCGCTAATTTGGCATTGATTTATTGCAGCCTTATCGGTGGAGACCTGAAGGCTGTGGGGTGTCGATAGGTAGAAAAGCGGCGTTGGCGGAACACGATGAGGTGGCAAAGCATCACGCTGAACGTTTTGGAGTAGCGCAGACACTGCGGATCCTCCAGTTCCCGCTGTGATTCGTCGGGGTCATTCTGAGGTCAAAGAAAATACCCGTTTTTATTGGCTCAGGAAGTGTGGTTGGTTCAACTCCACAGTTTGACAGATTTGGCTGCCTGGGCGTGATGGGCAGGTTGGAAAAATAATCGTCCAAAGTTTTCTCTCTCATTGATGGGGACGGATGAATAGAGATGACAGTGATGCTCAGCCGTAGTGATGCTCTGGTTTTGATCTGCAGAAAGAGCTTTGGGGGAGGGGTCACAGCTCTGGCCAGCATGCCTGCAGTGGGTAGAGGGGATCTTCAGCCAGGTTCCCCAGGGTTCTGCTTCAAAAGTCCTGAACGTTGCTTCCTGGTCCACGGCACTGAGGGTCCAGTCCTGGCAATGAAGTCTGTCTTTAATGTGGATTTTCCACCTTTATTCCCACAAAATGTCCCTCAGATCTAGACCTGGTCTGCATTCCCTGCCGGTTCTCCAACGCAGCACACTGGCGTGTGCAGAACCGCGTCTCCACCGGATCCTCGTTGTTCTGAAGTGCACTTTTACTCACGCTGAGCCGGTTGTCGGCCTCGGAGAAAAGCCTCCGCCGAACGAACTACTGGGCCTGCAGATGTGGGTCTTCTGGGGCTCCCAGCTTCCGTTCCTGGGAGCTGCCTGGGCAAAATCCCCCTTTAAAATGTCGCCGTTTACATGGTATTTAGGTGGTTGTAAGTTGGAGGCTCCAAATCTCACTTGTGATGCTCTGCAGACTGTGAGCAGTTGCTAAAATCGTACGAAATTAGACACGTGATCCAGCGAAACGATAATAACAGGGCGATTTGCATAAGAAAGAGTCGCGGGAAACACATCGCACGCCTTACCGGCCATGCGGTCTGGAGGCAGGAGATGCAGCTGCACTGAGATGCGTGTAATTTCGGCACATTGTTCACCCCCCACGGAGCTTCGCTGAGCCGGCGTGTGAACTGGGGAATGAACCGACGCACATCTGGCAGACTGGATCCCGATGAGTCACATGTGGCCTGTAAGAAGGCAGGAAACTCAAGTCATTCTGTCATTTCTGTCTGAGGGTCCTGATCTGCTGGGGGCAATAGTATAAAGAGGGATGCAATAATAATAATAATAATAATAATAACAACAAGTGGGAAGAAGCTGGAAGGAGTGGAATGGAATCTCTAGGAGAAAAAGAGTGACGATGTCGCAGATTTAGAAAGAAGCCGTTGTGAGATGATCATGTGGAGCAGATCCTCAGTAGATGGGCGAATGAAACTGCTGACTGGTCTCTCTGGAATTTCCAGATTTCGGGAAAATTGTTGTTTATGCTCTATGACAGCAGGTCTGTCTGGATTAATCCGGTTCTATCTATCCATCTATCCATCCTTCTGACATGACTGAACTCTCAACTAAAACTACTATGTGAACTAAATATAATCTCCTAACTGCAGTAAACCAGACAATGAATAATAATAATAATAATGATGTTAAACAATAAAACAGAGGTATCTCCATCGTCGGGAGGGTCACGTGTCCCCGGAACTCGGCCTGTGGGGAGAAGATCCGTTGGAGATGTTGTTCCCAGGACACGGTGGGATGTTGCTGCTCATAAACTCGGAAAACCAGCTTCTCCTTTGGTCGCATCTCATAAAAACAATGAAATAATTTCATTCCTAAACACCAGAGCTGGCAGGAGAAAGACTCGTGTCTCCAGGGACGTCCCAGACCCTCTTCCCTGCTTTATGCCTGTGAGAAACCCTAGTTTGATTCCAGCAATAAGTCCAGCTGAGTGGCTGGCTTCTCCCCGGGTCGCTGCCCGCAGTCTGTGATGCAGCTTCAGATCTGAGCCCGGGAACTCAGGACGGTAAAGGGTTCAGGACAGATGTTACCGAGGAGAAACGACGTCGGGACTGAATAGTCGCCAGCAAAACAGCAAATGGTATCAAAGCGTCAAAGTGCGACCGGAGACGGAATCCTGCCGGGGGGGTTCAGCTGGTAAACGGTCAACACTGTTTCACGGGGAAGTGGACACATTGGGAGGAACCCAGCACTGTCTCTGCACCCCCCACGGCTCCGGCTGCTTCCGTCTCAGGTCTGCAGGACCAGGTCTTCCTGAGGGACGTGGGTCATAACTGAGAAAGCCCTTCTCATCCGGACATATCAGTGCAGCTCATCTTTGCTTTGCCACGCACGCAAGACGAACTTTTCGTGGGTCATCTGGCCCGGTTTCGGCAGCAAAACCAGAGACGTCACTTGTGAAATGTTTAGAGAGGAGATTATAATACGCAGCAACTGGCAGGCTGAGGCTGTGGCTGAAGCAGAAGAAAAAATAAACCATAAACAACTCGTTTCCAGCCAGAAGACCTTAGATTTATTCATATGAGACCTATGAAGGTGCAGTTTTGGTTTTTCATCATTGGGGTTTTAAGGAGCCTTCAGGCCAGCAGAGGTGAAGACAGCTTCAGGCGTGGAGCTCAGGTTTGGACGTCACCGGACAATGCGGCCCTCGACTCGACTGAGTCCAGCAGAGGACTAACGGAAGCGGGAAGGGCACCCGAACAAACATTTCGAACCCTTTTCTGCCCAAATTCACTCACTTTCAGAAGAGAAACCAGGCGAGGAACCGTCCAGCTGCAAGGTTCTCCCTGGAGATGGTTCTGCTATTAGAAAATGTTAGAATATATTGTAATATAGCAGATGATATTTTTAACACAAAAATATAATACAGAAATATCATTTTGATTGTAACAGAAGATGCCATTTCCACCGTTCTTCTTCTTCCGGTTCCGTCAGATATGCACCAGTTTACATTCGATTAACTGCGAAACGCTGTTGAGCCACTTGTGGATGATTCTTCAGTGGAGCAGCTTAGGATGAAAACCCTGTGGAGGGCAACGCAGAGGAGGTGAGATTCTAACCCGGGTCCTCAGAATGTCTAAGAGGTGCGTTTGTGCAAATAAGGCAGCGGGTGACATAAATGGAGGTTTTGTTACTTTGTCTACTTTGGTGCCGTGATGTTTATTTTATGGCACCAACCAGCAGTGACGTCCAAACATGAAGGAATCTGTCGCAGTGAGACGTCCACATTGTGGCAACATATAGAGAAATGTGTACAGAAATGTACTGCACAGTCCAGTTTGCCGTCTGGAAGTGGAGCGGAAATATTCGCCCTCCCAGGCCCTCGATGTGGGACAATGTCCATTTTTACTGGATTATCTTCTTCCAGGTTCGAAGCAGCAGCTCCGCCTGCTGTCCACGGTTTAAAGGTCTCACCGCCGGGATGTTAAGAAAACAAACGCGGTTTCTGAGCAGCGAGCGCCGGCGTTTGGGGGGATTAGAGGGACGAGATAAGGGCTGTTGTCCCTGACGTGTCCACATCTGCCCGGGTGCCGGTGTCTCGCGGGACCAGGAAGATGTGAATCTCCAGGATGAAAATGATGTCAGAGGAGTAGCCTGGCGCATCGACACGAGCTTCTCCAGAGCCTTAACGTTTAGGAAATCAAAACATTATTCAGACTTTTTGTTTTGGTTTTTTTTTTTCCAGTCAAATAGCAGCGGATTTTTCAGACCCTCTGCTGCTGCCGTGGAGAATCTCCACAGTCCGGGTTCCTGGGGGTTAAAATGGGGCCTAAACTTGCTGCGTGACCATCGCTGCTAAGCCCCCTAACAAAAATCTGCTAAAATAACCACGTCTACTGGAGAAAACGTGGGAAAAGTGAGCTGCTCAGGATTGGGGGTGATGATCAGCAGATTAGTCTCCTAAACGCTGGTTTCTCCTGGGGGGAGATGAGAGGTGGATTTTTGCTCGACTTTACTCAACCGGAGTGTATTTTTAATTTGTTATGGTACGTTTCCCTTCTGACAGTTCCTCCCACTGCAGGAAACAGGCATTTGTGTCTGCAGAGACTGCGGGGGGGTCTCTGATCTTGCCGAGCCGCTGAGTCCAGACCCGGGGACGGGGTGGACGAGAGGGAAGATCTTCCCGCTTTTTAGCCAAGGACTGAACACTTTAAACTGTGCTACTTTCAGATGAAGGAAAGAGGAGGAAAAAACGGGGGGGCTGATCATGGGGGGGGTCTGTCTGTATTTCCACTTCCTCGTCTTTCCAGCATTTCTATGGCCATAGTTTGCTTGTTTGGGACTTGTTGGTCAACAGCGGTGAGTTTCAATAATGCGAAAGGGTTATTTAGAGCTACTGAAGCGCAGAATAGATTCATTGACCTCCAGAGCTTTTAGTTCTTTTTCCTTTTTTTTATTTGCCTCACAGACTCTTTTGCGCCAAATTTCACACAGTTTGCACTTGTGGTTCAACGCAATGGGGTGGTTTCCTGTAGGTGATCTTCTCCAGAGCTAGGAGATGTGGTCTTGCAGGGGCTCCGACCACAAGTTTCCAGCTTTGAATGCATGATGCTGATGCCTGGAGGGAATCTTCCAAAGATCTTGTTGAATCTTCAGATGTGGTGTTGAGTTCAGCAGCCGCTTGCCCGAAATTATGTGTTTGATATACAGAAGTGAGGTCTATAGGATCCTGGAGACCCCCTTCCCCGATCCTGTAGATACCTTTTTTGTGTCTGCAACATCTGCCCATATGTTGCATGACAGCTCCTGGACCAGCCCATGCTGGCGTCCTATCTTCACTGCCTGCAGCTCCTCCTGTCCGGCCTTCTGCTCTCCACCATCAACCCTCTCCAGCTCAACCACACTATCCCTGTATGAGTTCCCATGAATCTTCACTCCATCAGCATCCTGTAGTTCAACACTGGTCCCAGCATCTACAAGATGTGATCCCGCCCCACACCCCTGCCAGACAGCTGGGCTCCACTACTTGTGGTCACTTGTTGCTCCCTCACTTGAGATGTCTAAAATAGAAGGTCCAAAAGTCCTCAGTTTTAGCTCTAATGTGGTGGAAAGAGCTCCATCTGTCCTTCAGAACTGCAGCATCCCGTGCAGCATTCCAGAATGGTCCCAGAACACTTTCACAACCAACTTCTCTCCTCATCTCCTAACTGCTTTATTTACTCATATTAGATCATCTGTCAAAGTCATCTCTGTAGATCTCTCACTGCGCAACCGGCCAAAAGTGCCCTTCAAGAACGGTGTGTGTGTGTGAGTGTGCAAGTGAAATGCGCTGTTGTTTCAGCTGAACTTCATTTTGGAGAAAAGCATCTGCCAACTAAAGGTGTGTAGATGTGTTCACCTGTGGAGAGACTCCGCCACCCAGGTCCCCGGTGCTAAACTCCAGCATCACACCAGGGTGATGATGACTGTGTCCCCTTTGAGCTCATATTTACCTGATCATCACCTGCTAGGACTTCCAGACACACCTGTGGAGCCCAAGTCATTCATTCGGCCTCTGATACCCACTGCCATCGCATTTCCTCACCAATATTAAAGTGAATTAAAGGCATTTTTTTTTGCCTATGATTAGTTTAAAAAAACTTTGCTTTTTATTGCAACAGCAGCAGCAGCACTGGGGACAGAGAGGCAGCGACACAGATAAACAGTTACATCAGCTGCCCAGCATCCAAAACAGAAAATAGAACCCGAGTGATGCAGATGCAGAGCTTAACTTCATCTGTGTGCATCGTTTCCCTCTGGGGGTCAGAGAGGATAGTTTGAACGGTCTGAACGATTTTAACACAGGTCCACGATATCAAACAGGCTCTCCAGTACGGACAGGGAACTACAGACATCCCTTTATTTTCTCAAAAATAAATTTATTCAGATGCAATAAAATGAGTAAAACACGACCATATTACTCCTGTGCTCAATAACCACGGTAACCTCAACACAGAGTGTCATCGCGTTGCAGACACGAGCACATGGCCCAGGGCTCAGAACTTTTTTTAATAAACCACTGCCTCAAGCTGCAGGATTTCTGCAGTTACAAAATGTCTTTTACCGCCTTTTACCATCTTTTACTGTGTGATGTAGGTGGTGGGTTGGAATGTAAAGTCTAGAAAAGCTGGTTTTATTAGCATCTCATCAGGATGAACCTGTTTCTCTCGCTGTGTGTTCGGGGGGTAATTCAGCTGCACGTTGACGCAGGACTGTCTCAGTATATCGGCTAAATTGAATAGGACCGACGTTAAGGGGAAATACTTACATTTGACCGAATCAAAGTCTACTCGGTTTAGGAGGTTTTTCTACCTTTTAAAAAGATTAGCGGTCGAGCCGTCGTTCTGAGTGCAGCGGGACATTTAATTTGCACGACGGCCGTTTCCGTTCGACGTCTTTACAGCAACGCGCAAAACAAGCGGGAGAAATTGGTTCCGAAACCTTTGCGAACGAGCGATTTTAACCCCCCCGTATAAATTTACCGCAGTCAGCTTACTTTGGCCTCCGACGAAGCTCTCCGGGCCCACGGGGACCGTCGCTGGGAGGCCTGAGCTCAGGAGCCTTTATGGATGGAACAGCACACAAGCTACTGAGGCAAAACACCTGTTTAAAGTAAATCACTGCATTTAGTTTTCAGCAGGGTGGCGCTTTCAATAACTTGCCGCTTCCCCAGCAGAGGGTGGATGCTGGTTCACACGTTGGCCCATCTTTCAACATTATGTTTCAACTAATTAGAAAAAGTGCGCATATGATAACTTTTCCTTTTCAAACAGGAATGAAAAAGCTTCCCTCGGCTCAGCGGCGCAGACGATAAAAATATAGACAACAGACGGTTAAACAGTATTTTAGTAGCAATTAAACGACTATTTTTATTGCAGTAAAGTAAAAACTTGAAGCGTCTGCCCTCACTAACAATTTTAACTTGATCCATTTCCATAAATGCTGTAAGAGCATCCAGAGGGGCGGCAGAGAAAGTGCTGGAAATGATGAAACCTGTGGAAATGTTCTGCTCAGTCAGACGCTTGGAGAAAAAAAAAAAAAAACAAAAGAAAATTTCATGTGCCGAACCCGTTTCCACACCGTTCTACACGTTACGCATCGCACGTGACCCGTGGCACCAGCCGCTAAACCGTTTCTTCCCGTTTACGTTCAGTTTATTCTTCTACTGTGGAGATGCATCTCGGTGAAATATTTCTTTCAGCCAGAGAACGAAGCAGAACAATTTTAAACAAAAGGCTCCGCGTTTCAGGAGCCACATTAGAAGTGGCACAGTGAACCTCAAATGTCACAGCTGCTGAATCATGTTCAACTGCACACTGTTGACACTGTGTGTGTGTGTGTGTGTGTGTGTGTGTGTGTGTTTGTTCTGCTCCAGGCTCCACGTACAATGTCTCCAGCAGCATCTACCCCTCTGACGTGGCTGTGGAGGAAGTTCTGGGGAGCCCCTACAAGACGTTGGAGATGGTCTTCATTGCCTTGGTGACCGGCTCTCTCAGCTTCGTCACCGTGGTGGGCAACATCCTGGTGATGCTTTCCATCAAAGTGAATCGGCACCTGCAAACGGTCAACAACTACTTCCTCTTCAGCCTGGCGTGTGCCGACCTCATCATCGGGGTCTTTTCCATGAACTTGTACACCGTCTACATTATAAAGGGCTACTGGCCGCTGGGGCCTGTGGTGTGTGATCTTTGGCTGGCTCTGGACTATGTGGTCAGCAACGCCTCGGTCATGAACCTTCTCATCATCAGCTTTGACCGCTACTTTTGCGTGACCAAACCTTTGACCTATCCGGCCCGACGGACGACAAAAATGGCGGGGCTGATGATCGCCGCGGCCTGGATCCTGTCTTTCATCCTGTGGGCCCCAGCCATCCTGTTCTGGCAGTTCATCGTAGGCGAGCGCACTGTCGACCAGAGGGAGTGCTACATTCAGTTCCTCTCCAACCCCGTCGTGACCTTTGGCACAGCCATCGCTGCCTTCTACCTCCCCGTGGTCATCATGACCGTCCTCTACGTCCACATCTCGTTGGCCAGCCGCAGCAGAGTGAAGAACCCAAAGAGCGAGCTCAAGAAGGAGAAGACGCTCAAGTCCACCAACCTTCTCAAAACCCACATACTGAAAAAGAACAACAATTCTGCTAAACCGCAGGCGGAGTCAAGTTCCAGCGCGGCAAAGAACGGAAAGTTGGACGAGTCGGCGTGCATCAAAGCCGAGTCCAGCGATCACCCCGAGGAAAAAGACAGTTCCAATGACTCCAGCACAGCCAGCATAGCCCCAAAAGACATAAAAAACTCCAATAGTGTGGCAACATCCAAGGATCTGATCCCAACATCGACAATCGGCGGCAACAACACCACCACCACCGCCGCCGCTGCTGCCGCCACCACCAACCCCACCGCTCCAGTTCCCGTGAGAATAAACCCTGTGTCAAAGTGGTCCAAAATCAAGATCGTCACCAAGCAGACTGGGGATGAGTGTGTTACAGCGATTGAGATAATCCCACCAAACAGCACCGCCAACAGCTCCATTCCTGTCAACCGGCCTAGAACCGTTGCCAGGAAGTTTGCCAGCATCGCCCGGAGCCAAGTCAAACGCAAGCGGCAGATGGCCGCGAGGGAGAAGAAGGTGACCAAGACCATCTTTGCCATCCTTCTCGCGTTCATAATTACATGGACGCCATACAACGTCATGGTGCTCATCAGCACCTTCTGCCACTCCTGCGTCCCCGACACGGTGTGGGCCATCGGTTACTGGCTCTGCTACGTCAACAGCACCATCAACCCGGCCTGCTACGCGCTGTGCAACGCGACCTTCAAAAAGACCTTCAAAAACCTCCTCATGTGCCAGTACAAAAACATTGGCACGAGGTAAACCGGACACATTCTCCACACGACCCGACGCAGCTGCTTCTGGATTTAACCCCCAGCTAGAGAAAGTTAAGGTTTTGGGTCCCCGGGAGGAAAAGGGAAGAAAGAGGGAAACAAAAAAAAAAATGGAGGTTCTGCCGTGTCTCAGATGGATGTCTGCGTTGGCGGTGGTCTGGGACTGCAGAGGAAATATAACTTCTCGACATGCCAAAACCACGAGAGTCTGAAATCGATCACAACACGCCTGCCGACTTCTGCCAGAACATCAAGACGCGTGAATTTCACAACCGGAGGCGAGTCGGCAAACGAGGATCCGTGCAGATCGCCGACGAAGGAGGAGACGCGCGGCGACAAGCCGGGCCCCGGCGCCCAGGAGCACGTCGTTCGTCGACGGGACGCGACTGGCGACGCGCCCAACTGCAGAGGTTCGACGGAACCAGAGAGAGACACCGAAGGGATGTCGTCACATTATTCACAGCCTACGAAGCTCATCAAGCATGAATTGTGTGTAACGGACCAGAAATATTTCATTGGGGGCCGTTCGCTCGGCCCCCGGTCCCGACTGATCTGCTTTTTAGAAGCTTCAGCTGTTAGAAAGTGTAAAAAAAAAAAGGATTTCTAGCATCAAAAGTAAAACAAGGGAAACCTGAGTCTGACTACAGGGGGGGAAAAAAAAAAAAAAAAAAACGGGACTGTGGTTAAATTCCGGATGAATCTTTCTGCACACAAGCGGAATCTCGCAAACACAGCGGCTGCACTCAGACAGAAGGTGGTTCCCATCACCTGCGACCCTTTTCACCGGAAACGGATTTCGATTTTGCTTCCGCAAAGAAACGTGTAAATACCAGGGAAGGTTCCAACAGATAGAAAACGTCCTTTAATATATTTAATACTGTCTGTGGATGTTTGTACTTCTGTACTTGGTTCATTAACGTAATATAAAGATATATTGATTAAAAGAAACACATTTATTGCCGTCTACATGCAACCGGTGTTACGTGCAGAGTATGACTTATTTCCTACAGTTACGGTTTCTAAAATATAAAGGTTCCGAAAACGACCGCTTGTCGAAGTAACTGGGAACGTTTGAGCCAGAGGCAGTTCGGGAGACGGCGGCCGTTTCTTAGCGGCTTCCTTCACAGCCGGTCTTCCTCCTCGCTTCACGCTGTCGTCATATTGCCATTTCCAGCAAAGGCGACAAACGTCGACAAACAGAAGCCACACCTCCACGCGCCACGCACGTAAACCACACCACCAAAGCGGGTTCTGCGCTTGCCGACAGGAACGGCAGAAGCGTGAGGCCGCGCGTCAAACGCAGCGGGTCGCATAATCGGTCTAACAACACGTACACGTTACCCTCGATGTCCGCCGAAAGGCACCGATAGATCCCGTCCTGACAGCGTGAGCGTCGAAGCCACAGCCTGAAGACGTGGCCCGGAAGGACAACAGGACGGCAGCCTGACAGAAGCAGGTGGGCGAGGTCAGCAGAACCGCACAGGCGACTGTTTGTTCTTCTTCTGCTTAATGCTTAATAAACATGTTGTAACTACAGAGCTGGTGGATTTGTTCCTGACAGCAGGGCAGCCGCAGACACTGAAGCGGTGGGTTGATCTCTGATGATGGGGGGGCTCCAAATGCGGCGCGTGCGGAAGACTGTTCCGGAAAAGCTGTGCGCTGCATAACGTGAACCTTTCCGAACAGTCGCATTAAATCGAGTTGAGCGTTAATGCCGTCGGACGGAATCGGTTAGAGAGCAGTTGGACGAGATTAGACATTAATACAAGCTCCAAAAGAAACTTTATTTAACAAGTGTTTTTCGTACGGTTCCCGTTTACAGCACTTGCGAGTGAAATAAAAATAAGCCAGAAAGGCGGCCGAATTGTTTCGTACGAAACGCCCCGGGGTCCGGACTGTATTGCCTTCGCGTGAACCCTGGAGCCCCGCGTCACGTTCATGCAGATGTCACTCAGAGGGTCTCAGTCGCCAGTTTAACTGTTCGATTTTGTTAGTACCAAAAATAAAAAAAATAAAAATACAAAAACCCTAATCAGTACAGCATTAATCTACCTCTTTTCAACATTCCTTAATACTATTTCAGTTACAAAGATGTTGTCCTTTATTCCTCCTTATTAGGCCACTTCTACAGAAAAACTGAAAAACAAAAACTGTACATTAAAAAAAAGACATGCAATTATGCATTTCTTTAATATATATAGGATTTAAAAACTGGATTATGACTGTCTCGGTTTCAGGATACAATAAGCTAAGGTGTGTTGTGGAAAACCGTGGGTGGCGTAAATATGGAATTGCAGGGTGACACCGGGGTGGGGGGGGCCTCTCGCGGCCCTCACGCCCTCCTCTTCAGTTCTCTCTTCCCTTCCCCTTCTTGGCTGTCACACAGGGAGAGATAATGTCACACATTATTCAGTCTGGCTGAGCAGATAAACACAGGGAGGAAGAGAGACATTTTCACCTGAGTTATGCAGAAGTTACAAACGTTGGCTTAAGAAGACCTGGTCTCATGCGTCAGCCACACTTTGTTAGTGGTACAGCTTTGAAAGATCAGTTTTAAGCTATAAGTGACTTGAGTTCATGGCTACATTTTATATAAAAGAAATAAGTAAGTTGAAAGAAAGAACATTTTTTGTCCCAGGTGACTTAATTCTCGATATGCAACTGAACAATGATTTACGTCCTTAACTGCATCCATTCAGGGTGAACACCTTGATCAAAGGGATGCAAACCGGGGACTTTGCTTGCAAGCACAGGGCTTTAACCACTACACCACCTGCTGAGCAGCATTTGTAATTTCAGTTGAGAAGAATAGCAGCCCAAAGTCATTTGCACGTGAACAGACCTTTGGGCTTTGTCTTGCTCTTGCCCTTTGGTGTGCAAGGTATGGACACATTCAGGGTTGGCTGGCACTCTACATTGTAAGGGGCTCTCTTCAGGGTCCCAGTGCTGCTCATGGTCCCAGTGGCAGCGTCACATTCTCCCCACTTACCAAACTTGTACTTGCAGTCGGCTGAGGGAAGGAAAGAAAGAGCAGCGAGATCTGGGTTAGCAGGCCAACCCCCAGCGGGCTTCCCACGCAACATCCGCCCTGCGGTGAGAACATAATCGCGGGTTGCAAAACCAGGTGTGTCGACTGGCTTTGTACAATGACCTGTAATTGAGTTCAAATAAACCCCCCGAGGTGCACCGAAACCCAGCAGACGACACGGCTGTGGCTCCAAAGCCCACCTTCCACTATTATAGTTATTTCAGCTGCTGTTAATATTATTATTATTACTACTAAGACCTTCCAGGTGCTAAACTACATCCAGCACCGCGAGTTTTCATCATTACTTTAAACGCTGTGTAATTTATTAACAACACGGTGTCAAACTGCAGAACGGAGCCCCGCAAGAAAAAGATCCGTAGGGTAGAAGAACGCCAAGCGGGGAGACCAGCTTACGATAATAAAGCGAAGACCTACAAGTGAGAGAGGTCCAGCAGGCCCCACGGCACGGTCTGTCAGACAACCCCAGCCCGTCGTTTCTTCAACAAGTCAAGCTTCAATAGAGCGACGGCTCGTGAGGCTCACAGTGCGGAAACGGGCGGTGCTATAAATCAGCTTGTAGGCCTCCCTCCGTCACTCGGCACCTTTGCCCACTAAACCCATCTGCTTCTCGTTCAACTTTTACCACTGTGGGACTGCAGAGGAGCTGACTTTTCGCCCAGCACGTGCAGCCGAACGCCGAGGAAGCTACAGCTGTCACAGTTTACTTCCGAAAATAACCCACCATTATTATTAACTCATTTAAATAAAGCAACTTACAGTATAAGTATTGAGCGCTAAGCTGCTTACAGTGATTTGCACATTTATACAGACGAGTAATTCTTGCCGAAACTGGGCGCGAGTGCAGCCGTCCTGCTCCCGACAAGTGTAGCGCGCTCCTGGAAATCGGCTCACCAGGTCAAGCCTGCCGAGTCGGAGACGTAATCGCCAATACGGTGCGAACTTTGAAAATGCCCCCACGCTCGGCTCTTGTTACTCATAAATGCGAAAAACAGCCTCATATTTGGTCGTTACTCAGAAAAGCGTATTAAATAATTTCTCATGTTTACAAAGACTTGCATCATGAGGGAGGCGGCATGTTGATCCAGGGCACTGCAGGGGGACCCCATACACTTCATATGCTACATTAATGCAAACAGAGGTGAAATTCAGCTACAGCAGCAGAAATGACCTCCTACTCTTTAGCCACGTGTCAAATCTAAAGGCCGGACGGATGGTTTGGCACAGGTGACGCACAGTTAGACAGGGAAAAATCTTTGTGAAGTTTTTCAAGTTGATTTGCCCTCAGTCAGTTACAGTCTTTACTTACCACCAAAGTTCTTCTTCCAGTTGCAGGGCACTTTGCAGCGGAGCTTCCTGACCTGGCCGTTGCACATGCCCTCGCGGAACCCTGAACCGCAGTCACCCTTTTTAGGGACGCACTTCCCATAGGACCAGTCCTTGCAGTCCGTCTCACTCACCGGCTTAGAATCTTTGCCCTTTCCTGTCTTGTCTGTGGGGCCACAAAAGAAGATGGACGATGTCAAAATACACCAGCTTTTACCTGCACTGCACGTGTAAACATAAACAGAAAACATGCTAGACAACTGCGGCCAAGTTTAAGTGAAAGAGGGGGAAACTCTTGACTATCATGATTACAATACAGTAATAACCTAAATCAGCACCACCTCCTAAACAGCTATTATACCCCTTTAATAATTTATTATAATAACTTAATTGGCTTAAAAATTCAATTTGGTTTTTTTTTAACTTTATACTTGTTACCCATAAAATACACCGTCTTGTGTGTTTGTCATTAGTTTTTTTTTTTTTTTTAAATCATGTTCCACACATTCAGTTTTCAAGCTGCATTTCTGAAGAAAGCATCTAGAGTGCCAGCGAGGTGCTACTGTGGTACTACTGTATTTGCAGCTTGTATTTGTTGCCACATAATGAACCACCAAGTGTTTTGAAACTGATACAGAACTGAAGTGGAATAAAATACTTAAAAAAAAAAAAATAGAGCCAAGCGGACCAGTTAAATGGCCAACAGCGAGACTCAGTTGGGGTCTTGTACCTTTCTTCAGTTTGGCTGCGTCTGTGGACACCATCACCAGGCCCAGCAGCAGAATGACAACCAGTGAGTTCACACCTCGCATCCTGGGAAAAGAATCGCTTTAATTACGACAAATTTCAGTCACGAGTATCTCTTCAAATCTCTACATCAGTAAAGCCCAACCTGCGTGCACCGTGTAGACAGACAGACACACAGAGACACACGGGATGGTGGAAACGGGACTGCTGCAGGGAAAAACCCGAACTGGCGACGAAGGGATAACAATTTATATGACCACACACACACACACACACACACACACACACACACACACACACACACACACACACACAGTTATTACTTTTCTCCTTTCCACTTGAATGGTAGAAGTACTTATGTACTAAAAGCACTACTTTGGGGGTAATACAGTTGTTCGATATGTCATGTGTTGACCTTACTGGCCAACTCAGCTTTTGTCCACAAACTGTCAATTAATACATTTACAGCCATAAGTGTTTTTTTTTCCCTCCCCCCCAAATCAAGTAAGATTTCACTATAAATTGGAGGCCAAAAATAAACCCTCAGTCAGATCTGAGAATTAAGCAGAAACAACACGAGTGATCGCTGCCCATTGATAAAAGGATGATAAAAACATTTAATAGTCATCAAGCACTATTAAGTCACAGCATGACCTGTAGGTTACATCTCAGAGCAGAGCGATTCGCTGACAACCATGGAGTCCCTGGCCGCAGTCTATTCACGCTTCGCTACAGAGGAACGGACATAAGCTACTTAAAGTTATTCACCTATTTATAAAGGTGAGGACATTTTCTTCCTTACCAGAGCAATTTAACATAAGTACAGCAGGATGTGGGATTCAAGCCCATGTCCTTTAATTGTAAGAAGATGCTCTAACCAGTCCCCAAGTACACAATACAACACTCAGCTCTGAGGTTTTGAAAATCTCATAATGTTAGCGTCTGCGTAGGTCTTCAGTCCGTCAGCAACTGCATACGAAATATTAAAAAGCTGGGATACAACAGTACAATAAACTTTACTGTACATTATAACTTGCCAAATGATCAACAGATGAAGGGGCAGGAAAACAGTTTAATTATGTGGTTTAAAGCTGGGACACCCACTGGCAATACAGTTTTTGAACAACGTAATAATGACGATAAATAGCTTTACATCATTTCGGTTCTGAGAAGCAGTTACCTCCTCTCACCAAACTATGGATTAGCTTCAATTCTGGAGGCATCAGACGGCATGAAGGTCACCTTACAGTGATAATGTTCATCATTGTGATGCCTTTGAGCCCCACATATGCGTCACACAGCAAAATATCCCAGTGTGGCAAGTAGCAGGTACTGGGAGGCTCAGTCGCTTCTTCTATGGCAAAGATTGAGGGAGGTTTCCAGTCATAAAGACGCACTTGGAAAGAAGATTACAGCATTTAACCAACAGCTGGATGGAAAAATGTTATTTGCCTGGTGAGGAGGTGTATTTGCTGTTCCCCACCTGGAGTTATTCTCACACCAGAAACTCAGGATGACTGAGGTGCAGTTAGTAGAGGAAAGTTTCTTTGTGGGACATGGACTGTAGAGCAGTGCTGTAACCTAAGAACACAAATTGGACCAGTAGTGTGTTTCTAACTTGTTTCTTACTCCAGTCACTTTGGAGAGGCGGGGGGGGGGGGTTTTTTTTTTTTGGTGGAATTT